>PVIJ01006000.1:84897-97093 GCA_004024925.1 Scalopus aquaticus | reverse complement strand
CACTGATTGTCTCTCTCCCACCCGGCCTCCCTATAGTCCTGTTATAAGTGAAACCATTTGATATTTTTCTCTTTCTTTCTGGCTTATTTCACTGAGTATGATCCCCTCTAATTCCATCCATGTCGCTGCAAATTGCATGTGTTTATCTTCTTTCCATGACTTGTACCCACAAGGAGTTGGAAAACATTGGGTGCTTGACTTAGAAAATATATTCTTTGTCTTCTTTGTCTTTTCTAATTGTATTAAAGTTTCTTTCCACAAAGGTCCTATATGTTTTGTATTGATGCGGTGGATGGCAGAACCTATTTAGAACAGGGCAGGTTTGGGGTTTCGGGGGTGCCCCTCTCCCTGCCCTGTAACACTGTTAGAGCCTGGCAGAGAAGGTGAAGACCTGGAGCCAGGCGCCTCGTTGAGCTGTGAGTGTGGCCGTTTGTGGGGTCGTTCAGCCACTGCAGCTGCTGTTTTGAGTGTTGCTTGTCTCGTGTTGTGCTGGGGCATCTTGGCAGCTCCAGGAACATCCCCTGTTGTCTTCTGTGAGTTGGAAACTGGCCTATAGTCTGGCTGCCGCATGCTCCAGTTGGAAAGACATCATCTTGGGTTCGTGGCCTATTGTTTGGGAGAGGAGCTCCGTATCTTCAGTGGCAGGAAGACGCCATCTTTGATGCTTTTTGTTGAGGAAACACTGGACACTGCATCGGATGAGGGAAATGGCCCTTTTTGCCTTCAGTAACTGTTTTTCCCTGGTTTGTTAAATAAATCCCATTATTGTTCTCAGAATCTGAGTAGTCTTGCAATTGTGTGTGCAGGTGAAGAACTCAGACAGTGACCAATAAGCTATTTGGGCAGTGTGGTTGCCTGGTTTTAGTGCCCCTTGCTGCCCTGTATCAAAGTCACCTGCCATTTAACTCTTTCATTTAACAGCAGCACTCAGCTACATGTACACTCTGCCTGATTGGATGGCCTGGGAAACTAAGCCCAGGACTGGCTTAGTCCCACAAAGGTGTTGGATCTGGGGTGGCTGCTCATAAACGATGTGACCACTTAATACTTAAGGGTCTACTCTCTAGGTAGATAATATTATCTTTTGCAGTGGGTTGTGAAGACTAACAGTGATAGGCATAGAAGTGTCTGGCACAAAACATTGTTACCATTTATCGGATATCTCCTCTGTTACTTTTGCTCCTCATTCAATTACTTTTTAAACATTTTTTTTAAATTTAATTTTTTTGTAGAAGACCTGGGATGTAGGCCAGAGGTGCAGGGGGTGAAAGGATTCACCAGAGACAGAGTGGGGAGCAGAACAGGTGGATTGACCGAAACACACTGCTGAGGGGAGCAGCAGGCAAGACAGGAGAGGTCTGCTGAGCCCTATATGTGTCAGCTCCCTGGCTGGGGATGGAACTCGGGCTGTAGAGGTGATAGCGCTGAGACTTAACCCTTAGGCCACTGGGAGGCCCCTCATTCAATTCTATTTCTGTTTTTATAGATGAGAAGGAGAAGTTAAGTTACTTGTTATTGTTACTTAGTGAACAGCTGAGGTGGACTTCAAATCTGGATCTATAATCTTCACTATCTGGGGTTCTAGCAGTTCTCTCTCATGGTAGAGTGTCAACAGATGGTAGCTCTTCTGCTGTTTGCATTGGTTGAGAGTCTGAAAAAAGATGTTCTCATTAAGTTTGTATATGTGTATATATCTCCTTCAGGTAAAATAAAAATGTACAATCTCGTACATGACATCTCATGAGAGCAGGCTAGGGATACTGGGTGCTCGTGGTCACAAAATCCTAACAGCACAGCTCAGAACTGAAAGTCTCACTACATTCTTTTCTTTTTTAAGAAAACCTTTCATTTTTGATACAGTTCAAGCTTGCAGAGAATTTGTAAGAATAATACAGGAAAATTCTGTACATATTGTTTACCCCAGCTGTTTATCATTTTGTTTGTGTCTGTATTTGTGCGTGAAATATACACATTTTCTTTTCTGAACCACTTCAGAGTTGAAGACATTAGATAATCATGCTCTTCTACAGCTATACATAGCAGCATGTATTTCCTGAGAATAAGAAAACCTCTCACATAACCATAGTATAATTATCAAATCAAGGATTTTAAAATTGGCACAATGTAATGATCTAATTTATAGCATATATTCAATTTTAAAGACTACCATTCAATTTGGCTTGTCTTATATTTCCTCATGATTAGATTTGGTTCATACATTTTAGCAGGAAAACCACAGAAGTGATGTTGTATCTTTCTAAGTGCATGATGTCAAGAGACTCAGGATGTTGGTTTGTTCCAATATTGTTAAATAGTGTCACTTGGTTCAGATGATGTTTGCCAGCTTCAAGTTTTTCCTTTATAAATAAGTAATGTGGGGCCCCCCTGGTGGTGCAAGGGTTAAAGTCTCAGCGCTATGAAGCTATTGCCAGCCACTGCGATCTGAGTTGGATTCCTGGCTAGGGAGCTGACCCCCACGCACATGGCGCAGCAGACCTCTTCTGTCTCACCCACTGCTCCTCTCAGCAGTGTATTTCAGTCAACTTGCCTGTTTGCTCCCCACTCTGTCTATGGTGAATCCTCTCACCACCCCTCATCTCCTGCACCTCTGGCCTACACCTCAGTTCTTGTATGCATAAATTAATAAAAATAAATCTTTAAAAAAATAAAAATAATGTTTGAGGAGATACTTTGAGGTTTTATCTATCGCCCATCCTTAAATGTTCAGCCACTCACCAGTTTTAGCATTCTTGTGATTTTCTAACATTCATTCTTTCTTTTATATGTAATAGTTGACATTCTAGTCTAAGAAAGTGCTTTCCCCTGTCTGCCATTGATTATTATTATTATTATCAGTAAATAACCATGGATTTTTATTTTATCAATGATTTACAGTTCACTACTTTTATTACTTATTTTGATACTCAAATTGTCCCACATTTGGTCACTGGAAACACCTTATTCCTCTTGGCGTGGCCCCTTCATTCTTTGAGCACTTTATTTCATGGCACAAGGTGGTCCAGGCTCGTGTTGTACTTCCTCTTCCTCATCTTGGAACAACTCTTGTTTTCTGATTCTTTTTAGTGGAGAATCCTATGTATATTAGAAATCAAGATCTGCAATCGATGACTCCAGAGTGTTTAAGATTTACACTTTAAGTGTAAACATCTCCCAGAGTGTAGAATTAGGATCTATTCATCTCTTTATTAAAAATTATGAATTTCCTCCCGTATCTCCAAATCTAACACAGCATTACAGGGATTTTTATGATAGTCTGTATTAGTTACTCCGTTCTCCAACAATGAAGAACCTAACTCCAAATATTTACTGATAATACACAGAAACTAGTTTTAGAATTTTTAACCTGTCTCTGCTAAAAACAAACCTATACACTAAATTTTGATGTCTTTATTTACAGCTATTTTTATGAAAGGTATACCTCTTTAGTACCATTTGTTGAGTTTTAACAAATGCACATACCTGTGAATCCCACATTCATATGAAGATATAAATGCTTTCTATCACACTAGAAAGTAGCCCTATGCTCTTTTCTAACCAGTCTCCCTTAGAATAAACCAATTTTAAGGTTTGTTCTTCTATAGTTTGCCTTATAAATGAAATCATAGAGCATGCATTTTTGCACTCCATTTTAAATTTCTTTAGATTTAAAATTTTTTTTAGCATTCTTCTAGTTTAGCAAACTCTTTATGATTATTCCTAAATTTAAATGCTCATCTTCACATCTAAATGGAATTTTGTACCTAACTAGCAGGGTAACTAAAGCAATTATCACATGACAAAAATTGTGTCTTTAAAAGCAGGTAATTTTACTGATCATAAACTAAAAACTCTTAGACAACTTGCAATTAATTTTTACGACACCCAGTATAAAACCATTTGTGTAAATGAGCTTATAATAGTACCCTCATCTGTTGATCATCATGCAGTTTTCTCAAAATCCACATTCATTTAATCAGGAATACATTCACTTACTATGACATTCATTCACATTTATAAATGCTATTTCTTGAGAATACCATAGGTACTTCTCCAAATGTTGGATGTGTGTCAGTGAATAAAATGGGTAATATTTCTATTTTTTCGGAGCTTTATGTATTCCCCTTCCAGTGCTCTTCATTTGTATGTGCTTGGGTATGTGTATACAAATTTCATCTGACATTATTATGGATTGAATGTTTGTGTCTCCTCCTTCCGCCAGTCATGTATTGAAGACCTAATTCTCGATGTGATGGTAGTTGGTAATGGGGACTTTAAGAGATTATTAGGGCATGAGAGCAGGACCCTAGTCTGATGGGATTAGAAGAAACACCAGAGAACTTGTTCTATTCTCCACCATGTGAGAACATAGCAAGAAGGTGGCCATTTACAAGTCAGGAATAGTCTGGTATTTTGTTACAGCAGCTGAGGTCAACTAAGACATATATCGTAGTCCCTGTACTTTAAGAACTTTCTTTAACATTTTTCTTTTTTACAGAGCAGATATGCAGGCAATGGATTCTCTGTTTTCCTTATCTGAGAAAGTATTTCTCCTTAATTTATTGAAAGATACGTTTTCGGATAGAAAATTATCTTGGTGTTTTTGTTTTGCAAGATTTTAAAGATGTCCTCTTGTTTTCTGGCTTGCATAGATTGCACAGTAATTACATCTTTGTTCTTTTATATGTAATGTCTTTTTTCTTTACCGTCAAGATTTTTTTTCTCTTTCTTTTCAGCAGTTTGAATATCACGTACATTTGAGTAGTGTGTATGGGAAACAGAAGCCTTTTTTTTCTTGTAAATGGAAAGATAATTCCCCTGAAAAGTTACCCTGGCATTTGACACAAGTTGGTCCTTTGCCTGTACTGCCTTCCCCAACACCTACTCCTCATCGAAGTCTATTCGGATACTAGGAATGAGCTCAAGTCCTAGCTGCACGAGGCCTTCATTGCCGATATGTTCTATGCTATAATTTCTTGGCCTCTAAGCTTTCCCATCTTTGGCCTGGATGCATTGTAGCCTGAAACTCATTCTTTTTTCCTTGAAATTTAAAAATGCTTTACCATTAACAACCTCCCTTTAGACATATTTCCTTTACTTCTAAAAAATATCCATTTTTTAAAGCAGGATTTGTTTATACATTATAAATCCCTTCAAGTCTTTTCTTTATTAGCATGATTCACTTCTTCAAATCATATGTTTAATTAATAGAATGACATTTTAATAGAAATGACTCAAAATGTGAGGGAAAGAAGGCAGGCGTGGGCCATAATCACAAGAACTCCATACTACTCAAATGTACGTGATATTCAAACTGCTGAAAAGAAAAAGAAAAAAATCTTGAAGGTAAAGAAAAAAGACATCACATATAAAAGAACAAAGATGTAATTACTGTGCAATCTATGCAAGCCAGAAGATGAGGACATCTTTAAAATGTTGCAAAACAAAAACACCAAAGATAATTTTATATCCAGAAAATGTATCTTTCAATAAATTAAGGAGAAATACTTTCTTATGCTGGATTTTATGCTATGCTTGGTATCATGAAATTAATTTTTTAAATACAATTTTATTGATTTATCATTGGTTTATAATACTATGTAATCTTTGGGAGTCCAGATTCACACTTTAATATGCATATATACCCACCATAAAGGTTCTAGTGCCATTCACAACTATCAAATCACCTCTCCCCTTAATCATCATATATTTTGCATAGTCTAACAGCTATTTTTGTGTTTTACAAGCTTGTTTGGTTTGTTTATTATGTTCTGTGTAGCCATCATGAAATTCTTAATAACATTTAAACAAAGGGTCCCATGCTTTCATTTTGTACTTGGTGGCCCTGAAAATTATGTTGTTGGATCCTGTGTCTGGGATAACATATTAGTTGGGACTTTGAATAGCCAAAAGGTGGTATAAAGATACTAGGTGCCTTGGGCAGAGAGGAAAGAGAACACAAGGAGGCAAAGTCATCCCCGAGGCAGCAAATCCAAAGTACTGTTCTTTAGAGGCATTTTGCCTGTTTTATGTGTGAAAAGGCATCAGTAGTGAAATATCAGAAATGTGTTAAGGAAAGTTACGTAGGTTTTCTTGGACCAAACTTCTCAGTTTTTGACTTGGAAGTGAGTAACCATAGTGGGATGTGACCTGCAGCATTTCTAAAACTCATGTATCTCTGCTATTGGTCTATAGGAATAGGTGGTTTTTTGGTCACCATTTTGGAACGTTGTTTAACAAAAGGGGGCAATAATTTTGGGGCAAGGGGGACTGCACTTACCTGTAACTTAGGGAACTAGGTTGTGGATTGTTGAGTAGAAATGGTCATCACTCTCTACTAATAAACCAAAGGCAATGTAATAGGAGTGAGTCTTGGGTTAGCTTTGTCTCAGTCCTGCCCCCAATACTTCTGAGGTCTTGTTCCTTCCTTTCTTCTTGGAGGTTTCCCTTCAACTTACATGTTAGTCAATTCTTACCTTGATGAAAGACGACTGGTCAGTCCTATGTATGAATTGGCAATATGCGTGACTCCACTGTAAACTTTGGAGGTGTATTCTCTAAGGGACATAAAAAGAGGAGGAAATTTGACCTCTATATTGTAGATGCACAAAAACATTTATTACTTAATGAATGAAAGTGATCAGCTTCGGGATCCTTTCCTCTTCAGGGCTCCCTAAGCACAGCATCTTCTAGGTGTTCCATTATACTAGCCTTGGCTGGGAGCCACAGGAATAGCACCATAGTGAGCCCACATTGCCTTCTAATGTAACTATCAGCCTCACTCTATAAATCACCTGGAAAATGAGCCTGCACTTAAGGAGCTTGTGCCTCACTCACAGGAGACCACTGAGAAGTGTGTTAGTGAAGGGTGGGGGCGGTAACTGTGGAACTCACACTGGGAGCTATTTGGAAGTTGGTATAAGTTAGTGAGTAGGTTGCCAGTGAGCTTTTATTTTGTGCCCATTGTTTTCAGAGCATATTTAATACCTAGCAATGGCATGCTTTGGAGGCATGTTTCTCAATTCTGGTTCAATCTCATATGAAAAAAAAATCCCTAATTTTCTGAGATTCTAATTCAATTAATATGAGTTGAAGCCAAGAATATGAATTTTCAACAAAATTTCCCAGTGATTCTGATGCACCTAAATGTTGAAAAACAATGCAATATGCAATAGAATACACTTTGGACAAAAGCATTAAAAATACTCTTCAATGTCACAATGGTCTGCTCCGAGAAACAGCAGATGTTTATGTCAGTTGAAGAAGATTTCTGCAAATTTGCCTTATAGATCCTCTTCTTATAGAATATTATTTTGGTGATAAAAAAAATCTACTATGCTCCCTCTGGGATTAAGATCTATACAAATGTGGTTTTTTTTTTAAAGATTTATTTACTTATGCATACAAGCTGGGGTACAGGCCAGAGACATGGGGCAGCGAGAGGGTTCACCAGAGACAGAGTGGGGAGCAGAACAGAGAGACTGATGGAAATACACTGCTGAGGGGAGCAGCAGGTGAGGCAGGAGAGGTCTGCTGCACCATGTGGGAATCTCCCTGGCTGGCCGGTCGTTGAACTCGCATCGCTGCTGCCAATAGCTCCACAGTGCAGCGTCCAACCGCTGTGCCATCAGGGAGGCCCCCTATACAAATGTTTTTTAAAGTACATTTTAATTTCATGATCACTGTAAATTTTTAAAAACTGTTTTAATGGTGTCTTTGAAAGCCAACAGCTGCACAATAGACAAAACTATACATTCTGCATGAAACTCCAATTGTAATTTAAAAGACTGTATATATGTTTAAGGCCAAAAAAATTGCTCTTTCTGAAATGTTTTCAGTACTTACAGTGAAATTTTTCTTTCTAGTGACTATTCGTAATTCAGTCTTGCACCATGACAAACTGTACAATATTTTATTATAAAAACAACCGATTTTACAATGAACCTCTATATACACTTTGCTTACATTCTATCATTAATGTTCATATTTTATTCTATTTGTTTCAACACAATTATTTGTCCTTTTCCATCCTTTAATGCACATTAATTTTTGACACATTCCAAAGTGCAGCTATCGGTAGATAGTGTGCATGCAATATTTGTTTAGAATTATCTTTGCTATAAAGTTACATAAAGAAATGTACAAGTCTGAAAGGTATTTTTATTGCGTTTTGACAAATGCAAACTCATGTCAAGATATAGAACATTACCACCACCTCATTTTTCCCTCACGCCCTTTCCAAGGCAATCTGCAAAAGCTTATTCCAGAATTTCATGTAAATGGAATCATAGATTGTGCTATTCTTTCAATCAGGATCATGTTTTGAGATTCACCCATACTGTGGCATGTATTAAAAACCGATTCCTTTTTATTACTAGGTTATATTCCAGGGTATGACTATACTACAGTTTGTTTATGAATTTTCCTATTGATAGATATATGGGTGATTTCCAGTTTTTGGTCATTCTGAATGAAATAGCTATGCACATTTTTATCCAAGTATTCTGTAAATATATGTGTGTTCTCTTGGGGAAGACATACAAGTGAAATTGCTACCTCATTTATTGTTAGAGTAAGCTCTCTATTCTTCTCTACCTTTTCCTTCCCTTTTTGCATACCCATTTTTATGTTGCCTTTCTTAATGGAGTTATTGAATTGATTCTTCCTTTATTTTCTTTGTGTTTTTCTCTCTTCTTATACCTGGTTCCTTTGTGCATTACTATCCTTGAGGTCACTAATTGGTCCTCCATTTGGTCGGTTCTGTTTGCATTACTTTCTCTAGATTTTTTTAATCTCAAGGGAGCTCTTTACATTCTGAATCTCTGTTATTTTTAAAATTTAATCTGCAATTTCTCTTTTCTGGTTATTAATTTTGTTTCTAAACTCATTCACTTTTGTGAATTTTGTTGCCTCTCTTTCATTGCTTTTCTGAATTCACTTTTATCACTTTGACTTGCCTTTCTGCATTTTCTTCTATCTCTTTGAGTTTATGTATTGTAACAGTTTTTTTTTTTTTTTTTTTTAATTTATACATACAAGCTGGGGTACAGGCCAGAGGCGCGGGGCGGCGAGAGGGTTCACCAGAGACAGAGTGGGGAGCAGAACAGGCAGATCAGAAATACACTGCTGAGGGGAGCAGCGGGCGAGGCAGGAGAGGTCTGCCGCACCATGTGGGATTCTCCCCGGCCGGGCGTCGAACTCGCGTCACCGCTGCTGACAGCTCCACAGCGCAGCTCTCAACCGCTGCGCCACCGGGGAGGCCCTATTGTAACAGTTTTGAATTCTCTGTCTGATAGGGAGAAACAATCTTTCAGGTCTTTGTGGTTGGATTCTGGGTTATTGTTCTGTCCTTGTCATATTTTATTCCATTAAGGTCTCAAAGTGACATGTGTTTTATACACAGGCGTATACACATGTACTTATCTTTCCATTGTGCTGCTTTAGTTTTCCTTATTTAAAAACAAACAAACTGTAGCATTAAGTTAGAGTGTTGAACTGCTTTATTTTTCCTGCAGGGGTGGTGTGACTTTATTTCAGATGATTTTAGTTTTGGGGCTGTGCTGGCATCCTTAGGTACCCAGAGGGTTTTCGCAGCTCCTGAGTCAGCAGGGTGGGAGACATCTTGGATTGGGTGCTGCTGGCAATGTGCTGGGGCGAACTGCCTTGTGTTTGTGGAGTTGCTCAGATCCTTCTCCTCTGTACAGTGGCTGAGCATTATCAGTGAATTCCACAAGGTTAAATAGCAGCCCTGAGAGGTGAGGGAGGTGGCATACAAGCCAGTCACAGTCTCTGATTTCCCTCCTGGGGTCCTGGCCTGTGTGGAGTTGTCACTATGTCTGCATATCTTCCCTTTGGTCTGGTGTGTGCCTCCACGCCATTTAGCTCACCCTCCCCAGGGAGCCTGGCTGAGGTCTCAGCTGCTCCGTCTGTATCCTCCGCCCTGGTCTGCCTCCAGCATTTCTTTCCAGCATTTCTACCTTCTGCTCGCTGAAACACAGCTCTCTTCTCTGTCTCCTCTGGGCCATCTCTGTTGGTCTTCAGTGTCCAAGGGGCGTTCTGGTTCCACCTGAAGCACAGGACGGTGTGCTGTAGTGACCCTGGGTTACTACTGGATGAGCCTGTGAGGAGTGAAGCCAAGAAGCACGTCTGTGGCGGTTCTGGTAGTATTCCCAGTGTTCACATTCTGTAATGAGGCAAAACCACTCTGAGGATGGCTGGTAGCTAGGAAGTCAACTTTTTAGAAAGAGGTAGTAATCACGGAGGTGAGGAGTGGGGAACATTGTAATTGGGAAGTGAGCTGTACTTTTAGAGGGCTTCCTGTGTATCACTGGACTTATGGTGTTGATATAAATTTTCCTACATGTCTGTGATGTAAATCCTATTCCTAAAATCAAAGTTTTGAGAGTTTTTTTTTTTTTTAAAGAAGAACTGGGGTATAGGCCAGAGGTGCAGGGGGTGAAAGGATTCACCAGAGACAGAACAGGCAGATTGACTGAAATCCACTGCTGAGGGGAACAGCAGGCACTGCTCGCCTTATGTGGGTCAGCTCCCTGGCCGGTGGTGGAACTCAGGCTGTAGAGGTGATAGCACTGAGCCTTAACCCCTAGGCCACCAGGGAGGCCCCAGTTTTGAGAGTTTTAATGAATTGTCCAGTCTGTTTAGCTGCAGGTTAAGAGGTTAAGGTCAAGAGGGCCTGGCTGACTTTTCTGTTATTGCCCCAATTTTTGTGGTAAAGAAAACAGATTTTTACATAATTAAAAAAATTTCTTACTATCTGTGGTGAGATTTATTTTGACAAGAAAGTTGCACTAGTATTTTGCCAGTAGGTTAAAAAGATGAACGTTAATTAAAAAATGAATATGTTTAAAATAAAGTACAGAGAAAACATATGTATGTGTGTACAAATATATATATATATATATATATATATATATATATATAAAACATAATGAAATCATTTTGAATGGATCTTTCCTCCAGATGTTTAATATAAAAGTAATGTGTGATCATTCTTAAAAGCATGCAAATGGGTTCTAAACTAAAGTAGACTTGTAGATATCAGTTTATATATTAGGAAATAATGTACATTTAGGTGCATAAAATATTTCTCATGAATGTAATAGAAAGATAATTAAAGAGTTACTTATGAGTTAAATTTCATTTTCCTTTCCCCAAATCTTCCAGTAAAGGAGACCATTAGGAAGGACTCCCACCATCAAGTACTTGGCGCCCTGGAGGCGTATGTGCCCTTGTAGGCAAAGCACAAGGTGGAAAAGAATTCAAGATTGTGTTCATTATATTGAATATTTTATTCAACAAAGTTCACTTTAATTTTACTAGGAAAGCATTACACTGTGCACTAATGATATAATCATGGCTGTTTTATTATGTGCCTATTACTTTTCATTCCGTGTACTGAACTTCTTTTACATGGAGTATCTCATTTATCCTTTTGCAAACCTGATACATTATATTATTTTTACACCTCCTTTTAAATGGTTAAGAACTGATCTTTGCCAAAGGCTGAGAAGTGATAATCGTCACTTTAGATATGAAGAAACCTATTTTTGGGAACGAGAAGTATCTTGTTCAAGGCCACATAGTTTGCAAATGGAGGAATGAGAATCCCAGCCCAGGCAACCTGACTCTAAGCCCACACTCTGGGTTGTTGTTGGACAGAGTCATCTCATCTCATTCTGCCAAGCATTATGATGCTATTTGCTAATGTAGGAAGGGTGAGGGCCTCCCTGGTGGCCTAGGGGCTAAGTCTCGGCGCTGATACCGCTATGGCCTGAGTTTGATCCCGGCCAGGGAGCTGACCCACATGGACTGCAGACCTATCCTGTCTTGCCCATTCCTCCCCTCAGCAGTGTATTTCAGTAGACCCGCCTGTTCTGCTCCCCACTCTGTCTCCAGTGAATCCTCTCAGACCCTGCACCTCTGGCCTGCACCCCAATTCTTCTACGCCAAAACCAAAATTTTAGGAAGAGTGGGAGGAGTGAAACGAGTAACATGCATGTCAGAGGAAAAACTTCATTTTATAATTTCCAGTGATTGTTTTATTCTTTTATTTTAAATATATATTTTTATTGTTATTTATGTCTTTTACATTTTGTATTCCCCTTGGATAGCCCACCACCAATTCACCCGTGATCCATCTCCATGGTCCCTTGTGTTCTTTTCTATTCCATTTTGTGCC
>PVIJ01006000.1:0-84797 GCA_004024925.1 Scalopus aquaticus | reverse complement strand
TCTGCATCTGGCTGGCTCTCTGAGGCTTGCAGGGCTGTGGCAGCCACTGATCAGAGGGCAACTGATTTCTGCAGCTCATGCTTGAGAAGAGCAGCAAGAGCACAGACTCCAGATTTACGACCTAGGAGGGCGGTAAAGGCCTCCTAAAAAGAGCTCCTCTTTTTATTGCAAGGTCTTTGTTCCATTTAGATCTAACAGAAGATGCTCCTGTGAGAAATATTTTAAACTTGATAATCTATATTTATTTGTTTAGATCATTTACAACCATGGTTTAAAAGGCATTGCCAAGTGCAGATGGAGATCTGCTTTGGTTAACATCAAGATTTATTTTCCTAAGAAGTTCCAGAGATATTGATTAGAATGAGGCTGTGATGCTTGATTCATCTTAATACTTTAAAAACTTCTGCTCAAAAACCTGCAGCAACTCCCTGTTGAATACTGTGGCAGACTGAGGCATCTTTGGCTTTATATACTTCTGGTGTCGGTTTAGCTATTAACCTTCTCCCCACCCCCATCAAATACCTACATAAATTCTATTATAAAAAATATTCTTACCTCCTTTCTCACCCTGTAATACACCATTGTTTCCATTCTCCTTGCTTGTTTTGGTTACCCAACCTGTTTTCTTTCTTTCTTTTTTTAAAATTTATTTTTGTGTAGTAGAACTGGGGTATAGACCAGAGGTGCAGAGGGTGAGAGGATTCACCAGAGACAGAGTGGGGAGCAGAACAAGCAGATCTACAGAAATCCACTGCTGAGGGGAGCAGTGGGCGAGACAGGAGCAGTCTGCTGTGCCATGTGGGTCAGCTCCCTGACCGGGGATCGAACTCAGGCCACAGTGGTGATAGCGCTGAGACTTCACCCAGAGGCCACCAGGGAGGCCTCCCCAGCCCATTTTCTAGACCATTTTAGTTCTAGTGCCACCTCCTCTGCAAAGCTTGCCCTGGCACTAGAGTAGTTAAGAAGGCAAACTCTGGATTTAGATACACTTGTGTTCAAATCCTAGCTTATGTAGTCACTGAATTTTTTGTTTGCCTTTCCTCTTTTACTTTTCACTTGTGAAGTGAGAGTGGTAAGTGTAGTAGATAGACCTTTAAGGAGTTGCCATACTGCTTGTGTTCATGCTTATGTGTCATTCCCTCCCTCTGAGTGTGGCCAGGACCTGGGCCTTAGCCAAATGAGTAGAACAAGGTTATAGAGTATACAACTATGTCATATATGACTATGTCTCATATACATGACTGTGTCACATATGATTTAAACATGTGTCTTGTTAGGAAACACTCTTCCCTGGGGTCTTTGAAGAATCAGAATGGCATTTGTGAGTTGCCGTATGGAGAGGGCCATGTGGCAAGGGGATGACAGCCAACAAAAAACCAAGGCCCTCAGTAAAGCAGCTTGGAGGGACAGAATGTTTCCAACAATCACGTGACCCTGGAAGCTGATCCATCCTCTATCAAGCGTCAGATGAAAACCCAGTCCTGGCCCACGTCTTGATTGTAGCAACCTAGCTAAACTATACTCCTGGCTCATAAAACTATGAAATAATACATGTGTGTTGCTTTAGGCTGCCAACTTTGTGGTAATACTGGGGTACAGCAATAGATAGAGCACAGACTCTCTGAGACATGCAAGGTCAGATCTAACCTTGATCATTTGATTTAACCCCTCTCAAAAATATCTGTGGGAGTTTTATTACAAAGGAGGATTAGCCAATGAATGTATAAAAAGGTGTTCAACAAAACAAGTCATGAAGAAATTGCAAATTAAATCTATATACTTCGCTAGTATAGCTGCAATTAAAAGACTATCAATATCCAATATTGGCAAGTAGACAGGGCATGCAAGTAGACAGGACATCTTTGGTGTGCAAGGCGGTTGTTACAATCTCTTGAAAAACTGCAGTTAAAGCAGATACCTACTTAACAATTCCACTCTTTTGATAAATGCCCACAGAAACGTATGTTCATGTCCACCAAAAGACATGTACAAGAATGTTGACAATAGCTTAATTCATATTAATATAAAACTGGAAAAAATCCCACAAATCTATCAAAGGAAAGCAGATAAATAAACAATGGTATAGTCACATAATGAAAGAGTATACTGCAATGAAAAAGAACAAGCTCCTGCTACATGCAACTTGGATGACTCTCAGAACGCCTTGAGTGAAAGAAGTCAAATTTCCAAGAGTAGAATACTCTATGACTTCGTTTATATGAAGTTCAGAAACAGCAAAATGAATCTGTTATGACAGAAATCAGGATGCTGGTCACGTTTGAGGTAGTATTGATTTGGGGAAGCATTTTGGAATGCAACAAATTTTTATATTGTTACTTGTCTGGTGATTATACAGGTATATAATATTCATGTTCATTAAATTCATGAGCTATACACCATTAAAATTGGTGCACCTTAGAATAAGTTACACTTCAAAAAAACCCCAGTTTTTAAAAATAGTGTCTATTAGGTTCTAAGCATCTGGATTTTTCCATCTACCTACACAAAAACCAGAAGATTAAAGGTGTTAGGCTCAACCCGCCCCTCCCCAACAATAAGGGCGCTGTGAAGAATCTCGGCGAAGATGTGTGACCTTGGAAAGAAACTCATGACCCCACTACCCAGACGGGCCGCGTAGCCCGAATGCACCTGCAAGGCCACCAGCTCAAATGGAGTTGCCCCCACCCTTGGAATTCCTTCACCCCATATAAAAACCTGCGCCCCTGGTTTCGGGTTGCGACTCCACAGACCCCCCCACCTGGGATCTGTGAACCTCACCCGGGAGTTGCTAATAAAGGTCTCTGTATCTTACATTCCCCTCTGCTTCCTTGCCTCTTCTATTGCTCCACCTTACATATGGTGCCGAAACCCAGGAGGTATGGTCTGGACCCATCTCCCTGGGGTCCGACCCCCTCCGGCCCCTCTCCTTTCTCTTTATCTCTCTCTCTGTGGACCACAGACCCACAACTACCATTGGCAATTCTATTCTATAGCGGCCTCCTTCTCCTCTTCCTCCTCTGTGTTACCACGAGCGAGACTAAGGGCCTGCGGCTGACCACAGGCTGAATTTTGGAGCCTCTGCCTCCCACCACTCTTCCGTGGCCTCCCTGGATCTGGTGTGGGTGGGTCCCCCTCATTTCTGTCTCCATGGGTCACTGAATGGTCTTTTGGCTGGTCCGGTGCCTTTCTGTCTGGCTCAGTCGCTCTTTCTACAGTCCTCCCTGAGGCAGTCCTCCCTGAGGCGTTTCTCTTGCTGGGTAAATCGCGGGCCCGTGGCGACTGCTGCCATTTTCTTGTTGCACCGAGACCTGGAGAGAGGTCTCCTGTTCTCGAGTTGGCGGTTTAAAGTCCTCCCCGAGGCATGTCTGGGTGGAAGAGCGAAGGTCAAGACGTCGGCTCTTCTCTCTCACTCACGGAAGACCCGGACCATTTAACAGATGCATAAAGGGACCACTTATTTAAAAGTTCCACAATGAGGGACCAGAACTCAAAAATTGACCTAACTCTTTGTTCCTTACGTTCAGGCCTTCCTTTGTTGCACTCCTGCCCTTCCCTCCTCCAGACCTGCCACATCTATCAGGTCCTTCTGGCCAGGAAACCAGCCCCCCCATCTGTCTGTTCCCCCAAGACTCAAATGTTCTAAACAAAAAGCACCTAGTCCTTCTTTAAATAATGCCTGGTCCCATTACAAAAATCTGGCCCATAAATGCTATCCTCAGTTGTAACACCCTTCTCCAACTAAATTTCTTTTGCCATAGCTGAGGAAAAGGGTAAAATGCTGGGGACTAAAGTGAGGGACCCACTACAGCTGGCTGGTGGGGGAACTGCCTCTGGTCTCAGCAAGCAGCTGCTTGGATTGTTTTCTCCAGTGTTGAGATCATTGGTATGTCTCTGCTGCCTTCCAGCTGTGGGAAAACTGGACTCTTCTTTTGTCTACCTTAAAATACTATTCTGGTTCATTCTATGGGTGAAAAATTCCATTTCCCTAATCTTCAAGTCTAAACTGTGTAAGGTAAAAACTGCTGAGTTACTTTGGACTTGTTTGCAAGCTTTACAAGGTGCTTTTTGGTTGACTAAAAACTTCTTCAACTTTCTTTACTTTGTTTAAGCTAAATTCCAAACCTCTGATTTCTAATAAGCGTCTACAAACGGGCAAACTGTAAAATAAAATCTTACTCTACATCTTCTGTCTTCCCCATACATGACATGTAAAAAAACAGTGTTGTTTGTCTTAATGATGTGCTTAATCTCAGTCTACAGGGCCGGTTCATTGCCTCATAGCTCAATGCCACTTGTCCATTCCTTTCTTATAATCCCTACTTGTCCCTCCTTCCATCACTCATTTCTCGGTACTGGACCTTTAAATGCCTTTTTTTAAACCATTTCCCCCAACTCCTCAAAGCCCTCCAGGATAATCTCCTACCCACAACAAAACCAACCTCCTTTCTGTTCTTGGCCTCTTTAGCGGTCCCCCCCCCCTCACCCCCAATCCCTAACTCCTCTCTCATAGCCAAACCGCTCTAATCTTCACAAACCTCTGGCCTCCTCCAAAAAAAATGCTCAACCACCCACTCACTCACCTCAAACAGCCACCCCTTCTTTAACTCTTCCCAACCCCACCAACCCTTCTATCTCTTTAATTACCTAAAGTTATGTTGACACAAAGCCTCAATGTAACCCATGCTAAGAAAAAACAATAAATAACTTGTTACCTAATTGTTCAGGGCTCAGACTTTGCAAAAAGATCTCTGGGCCTGCTGGCTTATTCCCTAACTAAATTCTGCCATCAGGGTCTAAATAATCGTGTCTAACAAAAGAAATGTATTCAGAATGGATATTTTAAAGGTCTTGGGCTAAGAGAGGGGTCTTACAGGTGCTAGAGTAAAAAGGCAAAAGAAAGTGTTAAAGTTCTAAGAGAGGTGAAAAGAGGTGTCTTAGGTTAAGAAAGCAAAAGAAAGTGTTAAAAGTGTTGAAGGTCTGAGAAAGGTGTCTTAGAGTAAGAAAGCAAACAAAGGTGCTAGAGTAAAAAGGCAAAAGAAAGTGTTGAAGGTCTGAGAGAGGGGTCTTACAGGTGTTAGAGTAAAAAAGCAAAAGAAATTGTTAAAAGTGTTGAAGGTCTGAGAGAGGTGTCTTTAAAAAAAAACAAAAAAAAACCAAACTGTTGTGTCCAAGGACGACTTCCCAAAAAAAGGAAAAAAGACATGAGAAGGGCCTAGTATATGGCAGTTGCCATTGTCAGTACCCTGCCACCTCAGACTCACCCAAGGCCCCATGTGCCCCAAGGCATTTGGGACCTCAGCCTCTTAAAGGGCTGCCAGCTGCTTCCACTGCCAGCAACCGGGACACCTCAACAGCGAGCCTTGCCTTCAGTGCCATCACACAGGGCACAAAAATGGGAGGACAGGCTTCACTATCAGCTGCCTCTGACTATGAAGAACCCGGTGCAGGAAAAGACATTCTCTGAAGAAGCCCAAAGGTAAGACAGGCTCCCCTGTTTACTGTTTCTGTGGACAAGCCTCGGGTGACCCTCGAAGTGGCAGACAAAATAATCACCTTCTTGGTAAATAAGGGGCCACTTAACTCTGTCTTGCTTCCATTCTTTGGACTGACCTACTGGTCAATTGTCTCCCTCACTGGTACTAATGGCCAGTCTGACCCAGAATACTTTATATCACCACTACCTTGCTCACTATGTAACAAGGTGGTCCCCAGGAGAAAGGTTGTATCCCAGGTTCCCTGTCCCAGCCAAGATAGGGTGGAACTGAGCAGGATTTAAGAAGCTGAAAAGACACACACAGAGGACACACACAGAGGAGACACAGAACACACAGACAGAAGACAGGAGGAGATGGAAGAAGGATGGAAAGCCAGAAGGGGCCCAAGGAGCAGAGAGACTTGTAAAGAAGCTGCACTGGCCTGGACTGGTTGAAGGAGATGTGGGTGAGAGACCCGTGGGGAGGTTAACGATGGCTATGTTGATTTTGGTTTTGATTTTGTTCTGTGCCTCCAGAATTGTCTGACTGTTTCTGACCCTTTTGTATGGGTCCCTGCCGAAAGGTATTTTGGTTCCTCCCAGAATTGTCTGGCTGTTTCTGACCCTTATGGTCCCTGCCAAAAGCTGTTCTAGACTTGTGGCAGGCTTTTGAGACTTGCTTTGGGCCAATCCCGTTTGGGTGGACTTTTACCCACGAGGAGTTGGTTAGCCTTGGGTGCTTGACTTAGAAAATATATTCTTTTTCTTCTCTGTCTTTTCTAATTGTATTAAAGTTTCTTTCCACAAAAGGTCCTATATGCTTTGTATTGATGCAGCAGATGGCTGAACCCATTTAGAACAAGGCAGGTCTGGGGGTTTCAGGGGTGCCCCTCTCTCCTGCCCTGTAATAACTACAAGTCCACATGTTTATATATTTTTAATCTTGTTTTTCTAACTTTCTCTATTAGGACAGGACGTGGTAACAAAATTCCTAACTACCAGTCTCTGCAGCCACTATTGGCTCTTCTGGATGCTGCTACAAAACATTGGGGTAGTACAATAGCCCCAGGTCTCACTAATGACCTTCGCCTCCTGTTCAAACCGCCAACCACAAGAAAAGTACTTAATTCCTCAAAATTTCTTTGTATATTAGATTTACAGTTATAATCTATCTTGTACTTTTCCTCTTCACCCTGAGATTATACTCATTTATGCCCCCAGAGTGGACTATTTGTCACAAAAAGTTCTTTTTTTATTTTACCTTGGCTTGTTTTTTCGGTGGGCCTTCTCTGCCCATCATGGCAATAAAGCTATTCTTAATGTTTATTCCCCTGTTGATGACTCTGCTGGTGCTTCTCATTCTTATTGCCACCCATTAATTCTGGCCTTAAATCTTATGGCAAGGACAGGAAACTATAGTGACTGTTGGGTGTGCCCTAGAGGGGACTGTGCTGTACAAAAAAATTCCTCTCCAGGCCCCACCAGCTTCTATCGAAAAACTAAGTCATTCATCAGTTTCCACGTATGGGATGACGGTACATCTCACTAATGGAACTACTTCTTCCCACTATCAGTGGACACAGTTAGTTCCTTCACAACTTAATAACAACTGGCCCCCAAAATTTTCTATCCTCCCTCAACACCGGACAGCCCGCTGCACCATTGTACATGACCTTAAAAGACAGGCAGGACAAGGGCCTAGCTGGCTACAATCAATCCTTGCCTCTATAGGAAGCCAACTTCTGACCTGGTTGCTCCCTTTCTCGTTCCCTTACTAATTTTCTTTATTGTTCTTTTGTTTGGACCTTGCATCCTCAACGCCCTCGTTAAAATCATTGCCTCTCGTCTGGAAGCCACCAGACTCCAAATGGTCCTTCAGATGAAAGCCAATATGACGCTGCCATCGCCCTTCTTCCGAGGTCCCTTAGATTGTCTGCGGTGGAGCCCTGACTGCTTCCCCACTTCGCCCATTTTCAGCAGGAAGCAGTTACTGACCAGACCGACGCCCTCTGTCCTAACAGCAGTCAGGGGCTCCATCCGTAGAGGGGAAATGAGTCCCAGGACAAGTTAGGGTTAATTAGGCAGCTTCAGGAACAATCAGGTAGAGACCTCAGAACCATAAATAAGGGCTACACCTTGGAGCCACCTCTTTGTCAGCCCCTTTAAACTCATGTATGGCAGGCCTTTCCTTTTAGGCCTCACCTTCCCAGCTCACTATCACCCCTAGTGGGTTACCTACCTCTTTTCACTCTTCTTCAGCAGCTGCTCTGGGAACACTCTGAACCGCTGCTACCTGCCCCACCAGAGCCTGGAAACCCACAGGTTAAACAGCTCCATCCCGGTGACCAGGTATTGCTAAAAAACCTTACACCTAGGCCTCTTCAGCCTCTGTGGACGGGACTACACATAGTCATCCTGACCCTCCACTTCTCTCATAACTCTGGATTCCCCAAACCCCCTCCTAACACGTAGGTTTAGGTCTTTTGTGTTCACGCTTCTACGCAGTATCGCCTGGTTTTACCCCGATTCCCCCTCCCCGGAAGATGTCCTCCTCTGGATCAAACATCAGGTCTTCCAGGAAACTCTACAGAAATTTTCTCCGCTTCAAACCGCCCTCTTTTCCTTTCTCCTCCTCTTGTGCCTGGCTCTACCCCCTACTTCTCCTCCTGTTTATAATAACTGTAGGACAAACATCTAGCACTTACTTATGGTGTTTTAGGGTCCTGGAAACCTATTCAGAACAAACAAAACTAGTGGGAATAGCTGACTGTTCACCCCAAGGCTGCCAGACCTCAATTACTATCCCTTTGACCCTTAATTCTATACAATAATCCTTATGCCTGCTTTATGTACGACCAGACCAAATCCTGCCATAAATATCTGGAATATGGGGACTGCCCCTACTGGTCCTGCAACATCCAATAGCTGGAAAACGTTCCAGGCCAAGGGAGACTCACTTCAACTGGTAATCAAGGACCCATGGGACCAGAGGTGGGCTACAGGGGTCAAGGGGACACTTTATTTGTGGGCAAATGGCGAAACCTACTTCCACTATCTTTATCTTGAGACAGTACGTTCCGGGACCAAACTCCTCTGTCCAAATAGTTAACTCTGTCCTCCAGGCCAAAGCACAGCTTAAAGCTGACATACAACCCCTTCAAAAACATGATATACCATCCCCCTTTCCTTCTTATATGGACCTTATAGCTCAATCACTAAAATGGCTCAACCGGACAGGGTTCAACTCTTCTCTCATTGTTTCCTCTGTGCCTCTCTCCAGTGCCCTCTTTTAGCGGCGGTTCCTCTTCCCTCTCCCCTCACCCCCACTCCCTCCCCACCTTCCCAGGGCCGGTGCAAAACACTGGGCTTGCTTCCACTTTGGGACTCCCAAACAAGGGCTAACTCCCCATGCTACAATGCAGGTCCCCACTCACTTCCAACCATCTGCTCCTCGGTATCTAACACAACCTCTATAATTCAACCTCCTCCTGGCTTGATCTTTTGGTGTAACAGCACCTTACACACCTGCATTAATGCTTCCACCAAGGGGCCCTGCATACTGGCCATGGTTACTCCTCAGCTTATACTAAACACTGAGTCAGAACTCGCCCTTTTACTCCCACACACCAAGCAAAAAGAGGGCTGCCTTCCTCCCGGTCCTATTAGGCATCAGTTTATCGTCCTCAGCTGCAGCAGTCGGTTTGTCCTGAGGGGCCCTTGGGGTCAGCCTCTCCTCTTTCCATGATCTCTTGGAAAAACTCGAGGGGGCCATAGAGTCTTCCTCCACATCTATTCTTTCCCTTCAGAGACAGGTTAACGTCCCTAGCAGGGGTCAACCTCCAAAACAGGAGGGCCTTGGGCCTTTTAATGGCTGAATAAAGGGGGGACATGTCTCTTTCTCAGGGAGGAGTGCTGCTACTATATAAATAAATCAAGACTGGTGGAACATAATAAAAATAATCGGAAAGAACTAGCCAATGATCTATGAGCCTGGAGACAAAATAATGATTCTTATCTCTGGCAGTGGGTAATGTCCCCACTCATGGCCTGGCTCACCCCCCTCCTGGGACCCTTGATACTAATTGCTTTATTATTTGCCTTTGCACCCTGTTTCCTCCGCTTTCTTTCCAGCCGCATCCGGACGGTGACCCGAACTACTTTCAACCAGCTCCTCCTACGCCCATGCCAACCGCTGCTGAGTCGGGACATGACCACGCACTCCCACTACGACCCCTCTCAGCAGGAAGTAGCTAGACGACAAACGTCGCCTCTATCCCTGTGATCAAAAGGTGGGCATGTTAGGCTCAACCCGCCCCTCCCCAACAATAAGGGCGCTGTGAAGAAGCTAGGTGAAGGTGTGTGACCTTGGAAAGAAGCTCATGTCCCCACTACCCAGATGGGCCGCCTCAGCCCTAATGCACCTGCAAGGCCACTGGCTCCAAATGGAGTTGCCCCCACCCTTGGAATTCTTTCACCCTGTATAAAAACCTGTCCCCCTGTTTGCGGGGTGCAACTCCACAGACCCCTGCTTGGGATCTGTGAACCTCTCCCGGGAGTTGCTAATAAAGGCCTCTTTATCTTAAATTCCCCTCTGCTTCCTTGCCTCTTCTGTCGCTCGACCTTATAAAAGGAAGTTAGGAAAATCTACAAAATCAATGAATTAGTTTTCAGTATGCAGATCTTCGACTTTTACATTACAGTCTCCCGTATGTCCTTAACTAGTTTGTGCCTATTTTATTTTCTCCCCAGGTAACAAGTTAGGGACCAGGTGAGAAGTAGTTGTATAACCCAAAGTACCTAGTAAAAAGCAGGATACATGTATATTTTCAATGAATATTTCCTGAGAGCAATACTAAGGAAAGGCAACTTATGTCTGTCGGCATTCTGTTGGTCAACAAGCACTTGTGGTATACAGGAATCTTTATTGCTCTTTATTTTATTTTATTTTATTTTTTTTAATACTTATACAACTTTTTTTTTTTAAAGATTTATTTTTTATTTACACATACAAGCTGGCCATACACATACAGGCCAGAGGCGTGGGGCGGCGAGAGGGCTCACCAGAGACAGAGTGGGTAGCAGAACAGGCAGATCAGAAATACACTGCTGAGGGGAGCAGCGGGCGAGGCAGGAGAGGTCTGCCGCACCATATGGGATTCTCCCCTGCCAGGCGTCGAACTCGTGTCAGACAGCTCCACAGTGCAGCACTTAACCGCTGCGCCACCGGGGAGGCCCTCTTTATTGATCTTTAAAAACACTTTTTTGGGGGCCATAATTTTCCCTTGGAATTGATTTAATGTGAACCAAAGTTCTATTTATTTAATCGCCAGTCATCTCTGCCTGGCGCTCATAGTGTTGTTTCCTTAACTGTCACCAGAGAGATACAAGAAAATAGGTTAAGTCAGATTCCTTTTAAGTTAACTTGGGATATTTTATCTGGAAACCCTCTCTGAAACAAAAGAAGGCAGAACAAAAACAAAACACAACACAATAAGAGAACACTGGAGTCGGGTTCTCAGGTCAAAAGCCCATTATCAGTTTGTTTCTATTCACTGAGGGCTCTTTTGTTTTGATTCCTCAGGCACAACCTTGCCCTGGAGGCACAGGTCACCCAAAGAGCACATGGATGCAGGGGACCTCCATGGGCACAGCTGGTCCCACTCTGCTCCCTTTGCAGACATCTCAACTGGGATTTGAACTGCTACACTCACTGAGAATCTTTTATTTTAACAGGGAAAAGTAAACAATATCTATTCTTGTAGCTTTTCACAAATCCACCAACCCATCAGGGAATACTTTAGGATAATACTAGCTTTTAAGTATCTTTTAAGTATCTATTTTTTATGCCATAAACTAGGACCACAGTCGAAATACCTAATGAATAAAGGAACTTTCTCTCCTCTCAACCAAGCACTAAGTAGGAATGCGAGCAGAAACCCTCCTTGGCTCCTAAGGGATGGAATTCCTTTTCCTGCTGTTATTGTCGGCTTCCTAATTCCCCGATTTACTGCCAGTGTCAATTCAGAAGCCTCTGGTGCCTGATGTCACTGTTCCATTAGCATGTTTTGCACATTTTATTGCTAAGCAACAATTAGCAGTGTGAATCTTGCCTCCTGTGATTTCAATTTGGGCTTCACACATGGAATGTTGCTTTCATCTTTGCAACACAGCTATGGTGTTCAGTGTTCAGTTGAAACTGCTTTAGGAGGACCTGAGAGAAAAGATTAAGGCGCTGACAATGGGCATTCATAGTAGAGTTTTGAAATGTTACTCATGAAAAAACAAAACAACAACAACAACAACAAAATATCTCCTCTAATTAGTTACCCTATGATTTTAAAGAAATACTAAAGGTTGGAGATAAACTCAAAGCAATTCGATTTGGCCTTAAGGGGGAACTGACGGTGGTGGGGTAATTATGAAAATCTTGTAACAGAGCAAACTGAAGGTCCACAGGATGAAGACAATTTTTTTGTCCAATTTTTTTTCTCATGATAATGAATGAAGATACTTTCCTTGGGCCTCCTTAGTGGTGCAGCGGTTAAGCGCTGCGCTGTGGAGTTGTCAGCAGCAGTGATGCGAGTTCAGTGCCCTGCTGGAGAGATTCCCACATGGCGCAGCAGACCTCTCCTGCCTCACCCACTGCTCCCCTCAGCAGTGTATTTCTGCCGCTCTGCCTGTTCTACTCCCCACTCTGCCCTCTCGCCGCCCCACGCCTCTGGCCTGTATGCATATGGCCCCAGCTTGTATGCATAAATAAATAAATCTTTAAAAAAAAAAAAAGAAAATGCTTTCCTTCCAACCTTGACACTATGGAGAATTATTTTCATTGGTTTCATGGAATATTTTGAAAATTTATTAGGGACAATATATCTTTTTTTTTTTAAGAATTTTATTTATTTATGTATACAAGCTGGGGTACAGGCCAGAGGCGCGGGGTGGCGAGAGGGTTCACCAGAGACAGAGTGGGGAGCAGAACAGGCAGATCAGAAATACACTGCTGAGGGGAGCAGCGGGCGAGGCAGGAGAGGTCTGCCGCACCATGTGGGATTCTCCCCGGCTGGGCGACGAACCGGCATCGCTTGCGGCCAACAGCTCCGCAGCGCAGCGCTCAACTGCTGCACCACCTGGGAGATCCGGGACAATATATCTTAAAGAAGAAGTAACAGTAAACAAATGGGGGAAAGGGAGGAGGAACAGACATTGAATTAAGTATAAACTGGTTCTTCTCCACCTATAAGAGAAGGCAAATAGCCACTTTTTAGCTTAAATATAGCTTTTTTAAAAAAGTACAGTTTTTTGGGAAGTATTGTTAGAAAAATGAAATTATTGACATTTAAGAATTGGATAATCATGAAAGCATGCTTTTTCTACATATACAAGAATAACGTCAAAAGAGTTCTGATTTCCTAATTCTAGGAAAATAGGATCTAGACATTTTACTCTTTTTTTTATTCAATTATTTTTTTATTTATATCTTTTACATTATTGTGTATTCCCCGTGGGTTACCCACCACCAATTAACCCGTGAATGGTCACCATAATCCCTTGTGCTCTTTTCTCCCCGATTTTGAACACTTATCTTCTGCCTTCCTCACTGAATGGCTCTCATTTATGGCTGCCTGCTAGTTTTTGTTTTTGTTTTGTTTGTTGTTGTTATTTTCTCCTCCTGATTTCTTATTTGGTTCCCCTATATTCCTCCTATGAGTGAAACAATTTGATAGTCTTCTTTTTCCTTCTGACTTATTTGACTGAGCATGATCCCTTCTAGCTCCATCCATGATTTACTCTTTTTTAGAATGAGACGTATAGTTTCTAGTCTTCTCTTGGAATTCTGAAGAAAGACCTAGGGAGAATCATAAGAGAGAAGAGCCATAATAGAAGAAAGAGACAACAGTAGATTTTGGATTCTCTTATGCTTTTTGAAAAATGCAAAAAAAGTTGTCTTAAGTGGGACAAGGATTTATAGAGGGTAAAAATTTTGGAATTAAGAGGATTTAGTCATGGGCATCCAAATTCCCTTGGGTGTAATACACTATGGAAAAAAAACGCAGTGGACTCTAAAGGTGATTCTCCAGCAGTTGTTTTTACTTTGAACAGCAATTACGTAAATCTTTGACTTTGGCTTCTCTTTAATTTCACTTCCATTCACTCTGACATTTATTGAATTTCCTATGTTGTTTCCGTGCATTTGTGCAGATAAATAAAGGGCTCTCATCCTCAAAGAACACACACCCCAGTGGGAAATCAGGCCTCTGTTTGAGTCAAGGATAGAGAGTGGCATTGGGGCTGTGATGGTACAAGAGGAATTTCCTTAGCTCATTTTGAGAGCAGAAGGTCAAGGAAGGATTCCTGGAAGTCATGACATTTGAACTGATGACTTTTGCATAAAACTACAAATTTTGAATCCTGGATGGGCACATGGAGGGGTTGGCATGCAAAACACTGAAGGAGGGACCTGGAGGACAGACAAGGATAGTACAGGGACCACCAGAGTTTATGTTGTGTCCTTCTATATTTTAAGAATATGTTTCACTGAGAATATATTCCTTTGCAGGAAAAAGTTCACAGAGATTTTTAAAAAGGAAAGAGTATTTCTTTTTTCCCTTAGAAAGGCCTTTCAAATATTTGAAGACAGTATTTCCTGCTCCAGGCTTAATCTTGAATTGAATAGCATAATATGTATGAAATGTGCTGCAAAGTACTTACTACAAGATTTGAATAAATGTTGCTTCAGCGGTTGAAATAAATTAATTCAATCTATATTAGTAACGTGGATTCATTTCAAAAACATTGCATAAAAGCAAGTCAGACACATAAAAATAAATAAATAAACAAACAAATAAATGTTGCTGTAATTCTCTTTTGTCTGCTGGCTTCGAACACCAGAAGGGGACTCTCCTAGTCTTTCTTTTTGGGTTTTTATAGCTCCTTTTTAAAATTGGCACCCAACTTCAACCTCTTTCTACAGGGTATCAATAGAGCAAATTTGATCATTGAAAATGTGCAGTGATTTAATACGTTGAATAGAGCTGAATGTGATGCCTGTGGTCCTTACTTCGGTAGGCTAAAGTCATGGAGACAGAAAGATCCTGAAGGTTAGTAGGTGTAAGAATGAAGAAGCTTATTTCCTTTTCATGCAGTGGTCTGAGGAGAACATTCCAGGTTGGTAATTACCTTTTGAATGAAACTGGGTAGCAACCATGGATCTCTTTAACTAGAGAGAGGAAAGAGCAAGGAGAACAGACCCACTGTGGATTTAGACCACATAGTACTTTCAGTTAGGTAAGAATTTAATCATATGAATTCACCCTCTACAAAGAGGGAGATGTAGTCTAGTCAGACAGCCACGTGACTTGCTACCGTTTAGTCACAGTGGAGGAAGGGCAGAATGGATTTTATGAGACAAATAACAATTTCTACCATAGATCTAAATATTGCATTAAACTTCCTTTAAAAAAAATTCATTGTATTTATTGAGTTCACATTGAGTTTATAGTAATTATGTATCACTAAATCCTTTTGTGGTCTTTTATTTTTTTGGAATGGTTTTTTCTCTCCAAAGTGATTATTATGCACTTACTTTTACATAAAATATAACTATCCATTTTTATTATTTTGAATTAGTTCTTGATGTCTCCAAAATACATATTTCTACATTGAAATAATTTGCATGTATGTATTCTTCTTTGTCACTTAACATTATGTCACATACACATTTTCTTCCAATTTTACAGCCATATAATTGCTCTGGGTGCTTTAATACAATACATATTACATATATGAAATATATATTTCATATATATTATATATATTTTATATGTTATATATGATATATAGAGCATTAATCTCATATGTAACATAAGAAATAATATTTATATATAGTATGATAGTACTCCATTATTTCTATGACAGCATATTTCTAGACGTTAATTAGTTTCTTTTTGTATTTTCCCTGGTTCTTTTCTCCAAATCAAGCAAATAGCCTGGACTCCCCTGTTGCCTCAGGGTACAGGCAGGTCACTGCTGAAAGTGGACAAGGCATGGAGACTTCTGGACTTTGTTCCCAAGAGCTTAGCCCCACAGTGACAGTTAGAATGTTTATTGAGGTAGTGTAAGGGCAAGAAATTTGCTAGGGTAAAAAAAGAAAGTGCTCCTGGGGACAGGATTTCTTTAGGCCAAAACAGGGACCAGAGAATGGCAGAAAGTAGGAGAAAAAAGTTTGTGGGTTCCTGAATAGTGAGGATCTATTCCCACTGGATCCAGGAAGAGTCAGGAAGGTGGGGAGGAGGGAAAACACAGCTGCCAGTTCCCAGGCTTCATAAAGACACAGATGACTGGAGAGTGATAGGCACTCTGGGTCCTTATAGGATATTGCAAGGAAGATGAGTTGAGGCTCTTTCTCACCTTCCAAACAACAGACAGCTCATCACCTTGAAATGTATCAGTTATGTTTTGCACCTTTCAGACAGCCAGCATCAACACTTGGTTTGAAACTTTGAAAATGTCTCCCATGTACAACAATGTGTAAGCTATGTGATATGTTCACATAATTCTATAAAGGGGCCTCCAAGGAGGCTCCTTGTTATTCTAGTCTTTACATTTGTCTGCCTCTCTCTGCCTGCCTGCCTGCCTGCCTGTGTATCTGTCCCCTGTTTCAGCATTAAAGACATGTGAGATATACCTAAGGTTCCAGGATTCTTTTTCCATCTGCCCAAATCAACAGCAAACCTGCTTGGCCTGAGATCATTGTGCAACAGATATGCAAATGGATGGCCAGAGATAGGGGAGGACACCCTATCTCCCATGCCTTGCTACCATGTGTGGTTTCCAAATCTTCCTCGGATGGAGAAGCATCTTCAAGAATTAGATTAAATTTTCTGCCTGCTTGGAAGATTTAGGTCTCAAAGTCAGTATAAGTTTGGTAACTGACATATCTGCTGCATAAGTGGCTTTCTTGTTTGTTCTTTGGTTACACACAGGCTTTTTTCATAAGCTAACAAGAAAATGGGGCTATTACACTAAATTTATGTTATTGAACATTAGAACTTAAATTCAGACTCCATTAAGTCCTGCTAAATTTAATCTTGTTGGTTTTGCAGCATTATTCCCACCTATTGGAATAATTTTAGAGACAGATTTTGTTAATCTGGATATGTGTGTCTCTTATAGTTTGTTATCTTCAGAAACAACCAACCACTTTCTGTTTTCATGAAATAGTTACTAAGAAATGTTGAATAGACTAGAAACAGGGACAGAGTTAACTGGTTGCTACAGTGATTTTTCCAGCTTTAACAATTACTAATTTTTCCTTTTTGGATTTTATTTCTTACTAAGTTCTGATTCTATATACCTGTACTCTTTTTAAGCCTATAGTTCTTTTTCTCAATCATAGATAATGTGAATGATGTGGTTTATTGCTTTGGGGATAAACATCTGCTTCTCTATCATCTGTTAATATTAAACCATCAGTGTTTGTGGTGGTGGAGGAAAGAGAATGTGAGTAAATGATGCACTAATATAATGGCAATGCCCTGAGGAGAGAAATTCTTAAACCCGTAAAGCCTAAAAATTCATGGAGTCAGTCACATTCCTAATATGCTTGATAACACTGCCCAGTGAAATTTCATTTTGTAAGTTACAGTTGAAAAACTGCCGAAAATAGTTTCTCTGGGAGGGTGGTGGTGGTGTACGATTGTGGATGATTTACTTTATATATTGTATATTTCTGAAGTATTTGAATTTTATATTTGAATTGTGTTTCCCCATCCAGCCATTCATTTGTTCACTCAAAAATATAGTGAAATTTTGTGTGTGCTGGGCATTTGTCATAAGTGTTGAGCAAAGTCAGATTCTGTCCATTCCCTCATTTAGTTGTCCATTCCCTCACGTGTCTAGTAACTGGATAGGATAGCCTTCTGGTTAAGAGTAAGAGTTCTGCATAAAATTCAACAATAAAAACAACAAACAGAAGCTCTTCAGTTTGATGTAGTCCCAGTTGTTTATCTTTTCCTTCATTTTCTTTGCTTCTGGAAATGAGTTCTCAAAGATGTTTCTAAGGTGTATGTCATGGAGAATTTTGCCTATGTGTTCTTCCATGTGTTTTATGGTTTCAGGTGTTATATTCAAGTCTTTAAAAGGAACCCTCTTACACTGCTAGGGGGAATGCAAACTGGTACAACCACTATGGAAAGCTTAGAGGACCCTCAAATTACTAAATATGGAGCTATCATATGACCCAGCAATCAACTCCTAGGAATCTACCCAAAGGACACAAAAACATTAATTCAAAAGGAAACTTGCACTCCTATATTTATTGCAGCACTATTTACAATAACAAAATATGGAAACAATACAAAAGCCCAAAAACATGATTGGATCAAGAAAATGTGGCGTATATACACAATGGAATACTACTCAGCAATCAAAAAAGATAAATGTATGCTATTCAAAGTATAAAATGGATAGGACTGGAAGGGATTATGCTCAGAGAAATAAGTCAGAAGAAAAATAAAAGTATGAGATGGTCTCACTTATAGGAGGAAAATAGGGAAACCAAACAAGGGGTCAGGAAAAAAAGACAAAACAGCAGGGAGGGAAGAGCACAAGGGCCTATGGTGACAGTTCATGGGTGATGTGGTGGTGGAAGTTTTATGGGGATTACGCCTGAGGAGAGAAATAAAATATTGTACAAAAATGACTAAAGATGTAAAATAAATAAAGACACCCCCTGGAGGAACAAAGAACCCAATTAAAAAATGGACAGAGGAACTGAATAGCCACTTCTCAAAAGAAGAAATACAGATGGCCAAATGACACATGAAAAGGATATTCATCATCTCCTATTATTAGGAGAAATGTAAATCAAAACAATAACAAGATGTCACCTCACACCTGGGAGAATGCCTGTTATCTAACAACAACAAAGGGCAGGAGAGGATGCACAGTGGGGTACCCTTGTCCCTTGTTGGTGGGATTGTAAATTGGTGCAGACATTACAGAAATCAGTATAAAGAGTCCTCAAAAAAAAAAAAAAAAGAAATTCCATATGATCCAATTATCCCACTCTGTATTTAACCCTCAAATACAAAAACAGCAATTTGAAGATACACTCACCACACACTCATGTTTGCTGCAGCACTATTTACATTAGCCAAGAACCATAAACAACCTAAGTGCCCATCAGCTGACAAATGCATAAAGAAAGTGTGGTGTCATATATGCAATAGAATATCACCCCTATGCCCTACTGGCCTTCCTCCCTGCCCCTCCCTTCTAACTTCAGAAATTTCACTTTACATATTAGTGAGTGCTAGTTTTTATAAACATTTTGCTTTGACAAATTGTCTGCTATGTAAGTGTTCAATATCTGCAATATTTGTCATTTGGAAATGGAAACACAATGCCTTTCCTATGGCTAAAGTGTATTCCATGTTGTAGATACACCAATCCTCCATCTTTGGGCATGTTGGTTATTTAACTCCCACAATTTATTGGGTCAAAAGAGAAAAGAGACAGAATCATATCACAGGCCCACCCCTTAAGGGTGTTCAGTGCACCATAAGCACATGAACACAGAGAATGTGGGTGGTGCAGTGGGGGAAGGTCCAGCACCCCCGGGAGAGCAGCGGCCCTTCTGGTCTTGGGAGCTGAGGCCTGGCACTCCTCACTTGCAGAAGAAGAAGGTGGAGGTGAGGCGAGGGTTCCATTTTGCTGATAGGGAGACATTCCCTTGTGCAGATGGGAAGGAGAGAAGAGATCACATGGAGGGTCATGTCTTTATTTATATTTATAAATTCTCCTTACAGATGGGCATGGAGAGAAGAAGGAAAGTATTTTATATATTATCAGAAATGGGTGTGGGAGGCAAATGTCATTTTGCAGACAGGGAAAATGCTGCAAGGAGGATCAGTTTACACAGGTCAGTGTTCACAGGTATAGCAGCAGGAAGGCATGGGACAAGTTCTCTATGAGATGGACAGACGGGTAAAGGAGGAGTCCTGGAGCCCTTGGTGGCTTTTTAAAGCTTTTAATTATCTTTTGTAGAGAGGCAACCAGGTACAGGGCAGGCAACGGGGCTGGGGCGCAGGAGGGCTGGCAGGCCTCCCAACCCCCAGCGAATCTTCACTCTCTCGTGCTCTCAGGCATTCTCTTGTCGTCTCTCTGCTGCACCCCACTGAACCATCCTCTCCTCCACACTCTGTTCTCTGCCTCTGCCGCTGCTTCTCCTTCTGCTACTTGTAAGCCCAGTCTCTGGCCCAGGTGCGCCCACTCACACAGGCCCACAACCTGCTCCAGGTGCCCGCCATCAGGCATGCGTGTAGGCCCACACAGGTCTATCATTGATGGGAGGGCGGAAAAACCTGGTCATTGTTCCACTTACCCTCCAACAGGCCATTCCATTCCAGATGACAGAGGGGAGACATTAGCAGGGAAAGGAAAGGTCCTCGGTCCAGGGAACCAGGGGAGTGCCCCACGGGCCCCAGCCCCTCCACTCCATCTGCCCACAGCCGAGTCAGTCCTCGTCCACAGTGGCGATGACACAAGCTCTTCCCCACACCAACTGGTCAAAGAGAGCCTGGACTGCCCATTGGGTCTGCACACAGCTGGGTGCTGAGGCCTCGGGCTCCTCAGGGAAACAGGGGGTGTAGGGAGTGAAGCCCCACTTCACCATAGCTAGCACACCCGCTGTTGGGGGAAGCTAGCTGGAGGATCTCCAGCTTTATATTTCTGCTCTCAGTTTCTATGACACATCTGCAGAGAGCCCAGCTCGCCCGCCTCTGCCCGGAACGTTTGTTCTGGGGGCGTGTTAGCGCCTGTCCGCCCTCATGCGCAGTCCCGCGAAGTCCCCGAAGCTGCAGCGCCCCCAGAGGCCGAGACCCAGGAGGCCTGCATCCGCTGCTGGGTGTGGGAGAATTTGTGGGGGCTGAAGGACCTGGAGGGGGTCTCTCCGGAAGGCTCTGAGCCAGCCGAGCCCCCCAACACCCCGTGCAGCGTGGCGCACAGTCTCCCGCAGCGCCAGGTGAGTCTGGGCTGGGCGAGCGACCTGAGTGGGCCCAGGGGCAGGCGCTGGTGGTGCTCAGGGCCGCTCCGGGGGAAGGGGAATTCTGCCGCCACTCTGCAGACCGTGGGCCTGGAGAGAACCCGGTGGGCAGGTACAGGAAAGAGCGGGCCTGCATCTGCCTGGAGCTTGGAAAACCAGTCCCAGCTGCTCGTGCGGAGGAGGCCCAGGAGGAAGGCGTGGAAGCCCCTAAGGCTGGCTGCTGTTCAGGGGGGCAGGCGGCTGACCCGGCCATGGAGGGGGTCCGGCACAGGGTGCTGGAGTCTCAGGCCAGGGCTGTGCCTCGCTGTCGCCTGCAGGGTCCTTCCGCCAGGGTTTCAGCCTGTCAGCCACAGGGTGTGGAGCCCAGACAGAGGGTGTCAGCGCTGGGTACCCCACATCCGGGCTCAGCCGGTTAGCCCCCACTGGGTCTTTGGAACCAAGTGCTGAGGGTGAGGGGACCAGCTACCTTGGCAGGGCAAGGAAGCTGACAACAGCGGTAAACTCAGGGCGGCCACGCCGGGCAGGCCCTCAGCCTGGGTGAATTGATTCCCACCAGACACAGCTGCTCTTCTTGGGTACTGGGCGCCCCTAGCGGCCCGTCCCAGTGCCGGGCCAGCGGGCCCAGAGGTGCCGGGAACACAGCCCCAGCTGCACTCGCGCCCCACCCTCCAACAGGGAGCCCCCACGACTGCAAACCTGAAAACCAGGAGTTGGGGGTAGGGGGTTGTTGCAGGAGGGGATGGGCGGGGAGGCCAACTCTGCTTCCTGTGCGGGGGCTTCCTGGCCTGCCCAGGGCTGACTGCCCTGCCTACCAAGCATTTAATTTTTGAGTTGATGGTTTCACCTTTGCATCGATGACCCGAAGTGGGTCATAAGATATTTCGATTTTTTAGTTTCATAAGGTAAATCCATTTCGTTCCAAATGAGTTTGCATTTCCACCAGTAGTATTATAGGGATCCTGTTTCTCTGCAACATCTCCAGCGCTGGGGTGTCTTTTTAATATGTGCGACCTCAGGAATGTGAGATGATGTTGTGTTGTGGTTTTGACTTATATCTCCCTTATGGAAAGCTATGATGAACATTTCGCCATGAATCCCAGGTCTTTTGAACATCCTCTTGGGAAATTGTTGTCACCCATTAACTGGGTGCCCATTAACTGGGTGGTTTTTTTTTTTACTGTTGAATTGAATACACTTTAAAACATCGTGGATATTAGTTGTGTAATATGTAAATATTTTCTCCCACTCAGTAGAATTTTTTAAATTTACTTATACTTTCTGTCACTGTGTAAATGCTTTTTATTTTTTAGTCGTATTTTTATTATTTTTTAAATTTGTGGAATAAATTAATATAATGTTAATTTCTGATATAAATGATCTGGTATTTGTATATATTGTAAAATAATCACTAACATCCATCATCATTCATAGTTACAAAATTTTCCTGATTAAAACTTTTAAGTTTACACTCTCAGCAATTTTCAAATATGCTATGCAGGTTTAACAGTAGTCACTCAGCTGTACATTACATCCTGGAGACTAATTTAATAGGTGGAAGTCTGTTCGTTTTAACTTCCTTCACTCCTATTACCTACCCCTTATGCCACCCCCTCTCTTACTTTTGGCAGCAACCAATCTGTTTTTTGTTTTTATTAACTTTTTTTTTAAGATTCCATATATAAGTGTATTCATAAAAATATGTATTTCTCTGACATTTCACTTGGCATAGGCTTATTTTTTTTATGGGTTTTCTAAATTAAGGTCCATCCATATTGTTATAAATGGCAAGACTGGATTCTTTTTCATGGCTAAGGGATATTTCATTGTATATATACACATTTTTTTCCCCCATCCATTCACTGATGGACACTTGGGCCCTATTTTCTATATCCTGGCTATTGTAAATTTTTGTAATATTGCCCTGATCATGGGGGTACATGTATCTTTCAGAGTTAATGCTTTTATTTTCTTCAGATAATCATCTAGAAGTAGAAGTTCTGTTGTAAAAGCTTTTTAATTTGCCATAATCCAATGATTTATGTGTGCTCTTATTTCCTTTGCTATGGGGGTCAAGTTTCCAAAAACATCTTTATTATTGAGGTCATGAAACATATTGCCAATGTCTTCTTCTCTATATTTTATTGTTGTGGGTCTTTTAGCTAAATATTTAATCTGTTTTGAGTTTATTTTTGTGCATGGAGTTAGATAGTGATCCAATTTCACTTTTTAATACGTGGCCATTAAGTTTTCCCAGCACCATTTATAAAAGAGGCTTTCCTTTCCCCAGTGTACAATTGTGGCTTCTTTACCATGAATGAGAATTGATATATACATGGATTTATTTCTGGGCTTTCAGTTATGTTCCATTGATCCATGTGCCTATTTTTATTCCAATACCAAATTATTTTAATTAATGTTGCTTTATACTGTAGTTTAAATTCAGGTACTGTGGTGCCTCTATTTCTCTCCTCATTTTCTCAGGATTGTTTATACTATTGAGGCCTTTTATGGTTCCATGTAAATTTTACCATTTTTTCCCAATTTATTTGTGATTATTGTTGGTATTTGAATGAGGATTGCATTAAGTTTAGACATCACTTTTGGTAGAATAGTCATTTTGTTACAGGGCAGGAGAGGGGCACTCCCGAAACCCCCAAAACTGCCCTGTTCTAAATGGGTTCTGCCATCTGCTGCATCAATGCAAAGAATGTAGGACCTTTTGTGGAAAGAAACTTTAATACAATTAGAAAAGACAGAGAAGAAAAAGAATATATTTTCTAAGTCAAGCACCCAATGTTATCTAACTCCTTATGGGTAAAAGTCCACCCAAATGGGATTTGCCCAAAGCAAGTCTCGAAAGCCTGCCACAAGTCTAGAACAGTTTTTGGCAGGGACCCATATATAAGGGTCAGAAACAGCCAGACAATTCTGGGAGGAACCAAAATACCTTTCGGCAGGGACCCATACAAAAGGGTCAGAAACAGTCACAATTCTGAGAGGAACAGAACAAAATCAAAACCAAAATCAACATAGCCATCATTAACTTCCCCATGGGTCTCTCACCCACATCTCTTTTAATCAGTCCAGGCCAGTGCAGTTTCTTTACAAGTCTCTCTGCTCCTTGGGCCTCTTCTGGCTTTCCATCCTTCTTCCGTCTCCTCCTGTCTTCTGTCTGTGTGTTCTGTCTCCTCTGTGTGTATCCTCTGTGTCTCTTTTCCAGCTTCTTATATCCTGCTCAGTTCTACCCTACCTTGGGTGACCACCCTGTTACAATTTTGACTATATTCTCCCCATCCTTGAGCATGGAATGTTTTCCCATAGCCTTACATCATGATCTAAATCTTTTAATAACATCTTATAGTTTTCTTTTTTTTTGTTTTAAAATGTTTTTACTTAAAAAACTGATGTTCAACCAAGAGCCTGAATTTATGTCTTTAACTCCTAAAAAAAAATAGATTTTTGAAATTCATGTATTTTGCCATCTTATAGTTTTCATTGTATAAGTCCTTCACCTCCTTGATTAATTAGATTCCTAACTATTTGATTCTTTTTGAAGTGATTGTGAATGGAATTATTTTCTTAATTTCTTTTTCTTCTCATTCACTGTTTGTATTTAAAAATGCAGCTGATATTTGCATGTTGATTTGACCTCCCACTTTGCTATATTGATTTATTATTTCAAATAGATTTTTGTTAGAATCTTTTGGGTTTTCTATATATAGTATCATATCTGCAAATAATGATGATTTCACTTCTTTTCCAATCTGGGTTCCTTTTATTTCCTTTTTCTGACTGCTCTAGCTAATACCTCTAAATTAAACAGCAGTAACAGTGGACATTCTTGTCATGTTTCTGATCATAAAGGAAAAACCTTCAGTCTTTTACGATTAAGTTTTATATTGGCTGTAGAATTGTAATATGGCCTTTATTATATTGAGGTAGGTACTTCTAATTAACGTTCCTGGAAAAGATAGGTAAGGAGCAATCATTGTTTGAGTGTTTTCCTCTTTGGTAATATCTGCTTGTTGTCTGAGGTTTTAGGCAGAGTGTTCTTTGGTGGATCCTATGATTCACATGAGAAGCAGAAAATAACTCAAGAGAAAAAGTGAGAAGGAATAAACTGAGAGGAGCTGGAACCCAGTGTGTTGGTTGCAGTGGGGTGGATTAATTTCCACTTGGGCAGATTGGATACTTGTATAGAGGTAATGCAGGGACTAGAGCTAGATGCTCTCCAAGACACTTAGTATCCTAATTCTAACATCAGAATATTAGATAAAAGCATAAAGGCACAGGAACTGCAAATTATTTCTAGGCTGTAAGTGTTATTGGGCATAAAACTTCCATTATAACTCTTGAAAAATTACTTCAAAATTACTAGTTATTTGGATTTAATGAGATTAAAGGAAGCTTTTGATAAGACATGGTCCAATTTAAGCAAGCTTCTTTACTGTAGGCATTTTCAAAACTTTTGCTATGTGAAAGAACATTATGACTCTTCGAAGGAGAGCTCCTCAAATTTGTGTCACCAGTTGCCTTGGTCATGGAATGTCAAGGATATCTTTCAGGACTCATTGTAAGAGGCACATTCTAGAAAATATCCTACATGCTGTCAGGGCTGGTTCTCATTGGTTCCTGGTCAAATGAGCTTTAGAAAATGTGGGTTGAACCAGACTAGAACACTGTTAAGATTGGAAAAGGTGGGCCTCCCCAGTGGCCTAGGGGTTAAGTCTCAGGCTATCACCACTAAGGCCTGAGTTTGATTCCTGGCCAGGGAGCTGACCCACATAGCTCAGCAGACCTCTCCTGTCTCTCCTACCGCTCTCCTTAGCAGTGGACTTCAATCCTTCTGTTCTGCTCCCTACTCTGTCTTTGGTGAATCTTCTCACTCCTTTCACCTCTGACCTATACCTGAGCTGTTTTACGCACAAGATAAATAAAATATATATTTTTAAAAGGCCAGTAGGGGGAGACTGCAGAATGCTGCAAGTTCAGGGAGGAGTTCTGGGGAACAAAGATGACTCCAGAAAAAACATCATCAACATATGCTTCAATTCCCAGATGCCATTAATTGCAGGTGGACTGTGTTGGTCCCCTCAGACCACAGTGCTGGAGTCTGTGGGGCCCCGTATCTGGTTCTATGTTTGGGTAAGAACATTGAGCAAGACAAAGCTCACATCTAGGAAACTGGGTGGGGGGGAGATACAATAAAATGAAGGCTGTTCCTTTTTTGTCCCATTTTCTAGGTTCTCAAAACTTCCAAGCAAGAGTTTTCCTGAGATATTGTGCCCATAGGTTTAAGAATCTCATCATTTAAAAAAAAAAAAACAGAGCTCTCTAGTTTCTTAATGTTTATGGTTTCTCAGATATTATTGATAATGATTTCTTCATTGCAACTTGTGGGTCAGGAATCTGCACCTCCCTCCCCCCCCCCTTTTTTAAAAGATTTATTTATTTAGCATAGAAGAACTTTGGTCTATGCTACAGGTCAGGATGGGTGTGTGTGTGTGTGTGTGAGAGAGAGAGAGGACTCACCAGAGGCAGAGTGGGGAGCAGAACAGGAAGATCGACTGAAATCCACTGCTGAGGCGAGCAGCGGGCGAGACAGGAGAGGTCTACTATGCTATGTGGGTCAGCTCCCTGGCAGGGATTGAACTCAGGACACAGCAGTGATACGGTGATAGTGCTGAGGCTTAATGCTTGTTGCCACCAGGGAGGCCCAGAAATCTGGGTCTCCTTAAATACTGGCTTAAATTACTTTATAATAGCCTCAAGTATCTTGGGCTTCTTTTTGTGGGTTTTTTTTTTTTTTACTTCTTCTATTTTCCGATTATAATAGTAACAAATGTTCATCATTTAAAAATTCATAAAAATATTAGAGAAAGAAGAAGTACCTATCATCTTACCAATCAGAGGCAACCAGTGTTATTTTGCTATACAGCCATCTGGTATCTTTTTCTTTGATTTTATTTCTTCATAAATCAAGATATTATTTGTGATTCAATTTGTATCCTGCTTCCCCCCTCCTTAATCTTATACCATGTTTTTTCCACCACACCATTAAGAACGCTTCATAAATATAATTTTTAGTGGCTGCATAATATGCTAAAGATGGAAGTATTGTAATTTAGTTAGCTGTTCAATTTCCTCTTAACCATATTTGTTCTTTCCCCAATCTGAATGTCTTTTTCTTGTTGAAGATAAAGGCTGTCAAGGATTTGTGTTCCTTTTCTCAGTCATATATGACTATTCAACAGTCTTTGCCAAAAAGTGGGCTTATACCTTACATTTTCATCGATTTATTGAACATGGCTAACCTTTCTGTTGCCTTAACATTTTCTTTGAAGTTTCAGCTCATTGTGCTATTTAACTTTTCTGTCTTAATCTTATAGGTGCTACTCACTTGTCCTTTCTACTTTTGATACAGGTCTTTTCAATACATCAATCTACCAGAATTTTCCCAGTACAGACTCTGTATAGTTCAGGTTGGTGCCAAGGAGTTACCTCTTTGAACAGTCCTGTGTAAGAAACTTGCATTCATTTCCTTTATAACATATTCCTCATCCATGAAAAAGAAAACCTGGGCCTCCCTGGTGGTGCAAGGGGTTAAGTCTCAGCACTGTGAAGCTATGGGCAGCCACTGCAGCATGAATTCGATCTCTGGCCAGGGAGCTTCCCTCATGGCGCAGCAGACCTCTCCTGTCTCCCCCACTGCTCCCCTCAGCAGTGGATTTCAGTCAATCTGCCTGTTCTGCTCCCTACTCTGTCTCTGGTGAATCTTCTGGTCCCTCACACCTCTGACCTAAACCCCAGATCTTGTATGCATAAATAAATAAAATAAATCTTTGAAAAAAGAAAAAGAAAAGCCCTAAACAGATCATAAGGAAAACTTGAATCTGCAAGGATTAGGGTGTTTTGTTCCCTCAAGAAAATAGATAACATGTCAACAAAAAAGCTGTATTGGATACCGTAACAAAATGTCATAGATTGGGGGAGCCTTAAGCAATAGAGATTTATTTTCTCACAGTTTAGAACTAGAAGTCCAAGATCAAGGTGCTGGGAAATTTGGTTTCTAGTGAGGTTCTTTCTTTTTTTCACTTGACCTTTCTTGTGTGCATGCCCAGAGAGAGAGCAGGCTTTGACATCTCTTCCTATGAAGACAGCAGTCCTACTGAATTAGGTCCACCCATAGGACCTCATTCACTTAACTTCTTCTTTAAAGGTCCTATTTCCAAATATAGTTGGGGGGGGGTGTGTGTTAAGATATCAACACAAAGCTTGGGAGTGGGAGAATCACAATTCAGTCACAACAAGAGGTGGTACAATATTGCGATGCTCTGAAGGTTTTTTATTTGCTCTATGTCATAAGAAGTTCCGTTTGCTTGCTCAGTGGCATTTGTGAGTGAAAGAAAAGAATAAGCTGTTCTCTCATTACTATCAAGTAAGAGGATGATGTTGTTACTGGATGTTAGCATTGTTAATCACCTGAAATATAAAAGATCCATCTTTAACCATAGTAGTAGTAAGTTTAGAACATTTGATTATGAACTAACTTCTCTTTCTAACTGAAAACAGGAATACAGATTTTAAATGTGTGGCTATCTGAAATATTTCAAGGAAAAACATCATTTGATTTGCTAAACCAAATGTTGTAGCGTGTTGAGAACCAATTTGGGTTATCTTCAGTATTTAATTAACAATTTTGTGTGTGCATGTGTATAGAAGAACTGGGGTATAGGCCAGGGGTGCAGAGGGTGAGAGGATTCACCAGCAACAGAGTAGGGAGCAGAACAGGTGGATTGACTGAAATCCCCTGCTAAGGGGAGCAGTGGGCACGGCAGGAGAGGTCTGCTGTGCCATGTGGGTCAGCTTCCTGGCCAGGGATTGAACTCAGGCCATGGAGGTGATAGCGCTGAGACTTAACCCCTAGGCCACCAGGGAGGCCCACTGGAAAAAGTCATTGGAGAAGGAAACTGAGTGAAACAAGGGGGTGAGCCATTGGGGGGAAAAGTGTTCTGGAGAGATGGTTTTGCTGAAGAAGTATTTCTGCTCTTTCTCTCTTAGAACCCTTTGCTATTCACTCATTGTACATAATTGGAGTCTATTATTAAATACAGGATGTTCCTAGATCTTTGACCAAGAGCTTCCCCCAAGCAAGAGTCTCTTCCAGTGTTTTAATAAGAACATGAATTTATATGTTTTTCTTCTCTGAGAGCCTGTGGTCTAGGTGTTTGCAAAGCACAAGCATTTTCAGGTACTTAAATGGTTTTATAATAATAATAATTTAAATAACAATTTCAAATTTTTTTACATAGAGTGAACCCTAAAGAAATTTGGCCATTTTCCCTCACGTGCTAAAAAATACTTCCCCAAATTTGAATTGTTGAACCCCTGTCTACTGAGATGCTCCCCAGTAAAAAGTGCCCTGTGATGAAATGGAGATTATGTTATACCTTCCTCTTAGCCATCATAGTGGCCCTTTGCCTAGTAATGGCTCTGAGAGGCCTTGCTAATGTTGAATTTTGCTTAATGTTTTTCAAACTCTGGGGCCCTGAATAAGGGACCTTGTATTTAGAGTCGATTCTTTAATTAGAGCTTAGTTTCTCTGCACCAAAGGGATATAAAACCTAACATGGTTCAGATGCACTACAAATGCAGCCTCACTTAGCACACTTTATTTCTAATTTGCAGCACACCAGTCATTAGTGTCTTTAGAGAAGCAGCTCCTGCGCTAACACACCTGATAGCATCGCCAACACCACTGTAGCTAGAGGGAACCATTTGTCTGCGAGTTTCAATAACCTCTCCCGGTGGTTTTCTTCCCCTGCCTTTCCTATCATGTGTTCTGCTCCCTCATGCCTTTCTCCTGGTGATTTCCCTGTTAGCCTTTAGTTCATCTGTCCCTGGGCCTTAATCCTATTCATTTTCACCTTTTCTTATCATCATCTGGAGTCTCTTTAAGTTTGTTTTGTTGCCATTTCACAGAATAGGTGTGAGGCTGAAATGAGTCCCTCAACCAGGTCCTGCCATGGCACTTAAAAAATTTCCTCTAAAGCACACCCCAAGATTTCCCACTGTGGCAGCTGAGAATCCTTTTAACTGATAAAACTCTTTCTTTTCATAGTTTCCTTATAATGTATCACTTTCTGTATTCACTACTATTTTCAGTTATTTTATGCCTATTCTTTATTGTACTATGAGATTTGAGTAAATAATTTGATATTATTTATCACAGAAGTTGTGATGGTGGAATTTAGTGAAAGAGTGTGTTGGGCAAAATTATAAAGGTGGTTAAGTAGTTTCCTTTATCTTTCTTTCCTTTTTCAAATTTCTGTGCTAAAACGGCCAGGTTTTTTGCCGAGGTTCCTAGGCTCTTTGCTCTGTATGTGCCCAGCCTCACTCCTGTGGCTGAGATGGCTCGGCCAGTCTGAATCTTGCCCTATCTCATCTCTTGCTTCATCAGCCAATGCTCTTTTTCCTTCCAACTCCACAGATTTCAAGTGTGCTGTAGATAAACTAACATGGGACCACTTATCAGTGACTGATTGGTGTTAGACAGTGCCTTTCATTTTGTACTGAGCAGATATTCATTTATTTCAGCCTGGGCTTACCTTCAAATTTTATCTAATTTTCTTTATGCTTAGCCTTACTTTCAAATAGCCTTACTTTTTTCTGTCATTTTATTTCAGCTCTTGAACCTAAGTGTTAAGAAAGTCAGATTGTAAAGGACATTATTTTTCTTTGAAATGTTCCCAAAATAGGATTATGTTCAGCTGTGAGCAACAAATATCTAAAAGACAATGGCTTAAATCAAGGTGTATATTATTGACAGGGCAGAGGGGATAATTTCCCCACTTCTCTGGGTTCTCCTGAAGGTGGATGAATGGATGAAATTAACATCAGACTGATTAGTAGAGAAAAAGACCCAATTTAATGAAATGCATATGTAGAATTTACATGGTCTAAAGTAAAACAGGTAAGCTAGGGTATATATCCTGTACTAAGGGACGTGGGGCATCAAAGAAAGTGGAGGGGATTTCACGTGACTAGGCGGGGGGAAGGGGTGGCTTATTCTTCACTCTGAGAGTAAATAAAGAAAAGATCATTACAGATAAAGAGGACAAGTTCACTGATAAACCTAGGCGATGATACCACCTTTGTTTTTTGAAGATTTTATTTATTTATGCCTACAAGAACAGGGGTACAGGCCAGAGGTGCAGGGGGTAAGAGGATTCACTGGAGACAGAGTGGGGAGCAGAACTGGAGGAGTGACTGAAATCCACTGTTGAGGGGAGCAACCGGTGAGACAGGAGAGGTCTGCTGCACCCTGTGGGTCAGCTCCCTGGCCTGGGATGGAACTCAGGCCAAAGTGGCTGGTGATAGTGACGGAGGAGATAGGACTCAATAGAAGAGGCATCACAAGACTAGAACCTGACTCACACAAGGCGGTGGGCTGGAAGGAATCAGCATGACCATTAACCCAATGGTAACCAAAAGTCCTTAGGAATCAGTGCCTAAGGCTGAGCAAAGGTGAAGATGTGGAGACTGAGCCCATTGTGAGATCTCCATTTCTGGTTGGTTGTTCAGAGTCAGCAACAGACAAGCTATCCCTGGGGATGAGCCCCTCCTGACTGAAAGAGGACTGTATCAATGCAGTCCCCGCACTGGCTCCGGGCAGCCTCTGGCCTGCCCACCGGTGCCTGTGCAGGTGTCCTTCACTGTCCTGTCCCTTTTCAGAATAAACCTGTTCTTTCAGTATATCCAATGTCTCTGTGTCATGGAGAAACTTGCCGCGTGCCACTGAGGGAAAGCTTTGGTGAAACCTTTACCACAGTGGACCCAAGGAGCCCCGCTCTCAAACCCATCAACTCCAAAAAAACCACTAGCGCTGAGACTTAGCCCCTGAGCCACCAGGGATACCGCCTTCCCACTTTTCCTACTACATTCTTCTAGGTCTTTAGCAGGAACAACAATTACTTGTTTGACTAGGGGCTTGGGGAAAGACAAAAGATTCTCCTTAGCTTTTAGGGTCTACACTGACCTCAGTTCCACTTACCAAGATCACTTGTATTGTAACAGGGTGGTCCTCAGGAAAATGGCGTGTTTCAGGTTCCCTGCCCCACCCAAGGGAGGATGGAGCTGAGCAGGAGAGATAAGAAGCTGGAGAAGACTAAAGAAGGAAGGAAGCAGATGAAGAGCCAGGAGAGGCACAGGGAGCAGAGAGACATGTCAAGAAGCTGCAGTGGCCTGGACTGGTTGAAACAAATATAGGAGAGAGACCTGTGGGGAGGTTGACTATGGCAACATTGATCTGGATTTTGATTTTGTTCTTTTCCTCCCAGAATTATCTGGCTATTTCTGACCCTTTCCTAGGGGTCCCTGCTGAAAGGTGCTTTAGACTTGTGGCAAGTTTTTCTGGCCTTACTTTGGGCCAGTCCCATTTGGGTGGACTTTTACTTACCCACAAGGTGATGGGTAACATTGGGTGCTTGATTTAAAAACTATATTCTCTCTGTCTTTTCCAATCATATTAAAGTTTCTTTCCACAAAGGTCTTATATATTTTGTGTTGATGCAGTGGATGGCAGAACCTGTTTAGATTGGGGTGCCCCTCTCCCTGCCCTGTAACAATATTAGAAAACAGCATAATCTGGATATCTTAGAGAAAGCCCATCTGACTCCTTTGGGGAGAAGTATCCCACATTATTTTTTTACATGTGGAAGTATCTTAGAAGTGAATGGTCCGGGACTTATGTATGTGTGTGTGTGTTTTATTTCTACTGACAAGGTTTAGCAAAAGGTTCAGCCTCTTCACTCCATGCCTTGCCTGCTGCAGTTCTGGGGCTCTGCTGGATGGTTGATGGTGGTTGTACGGCCCCATGGGTCAAATGAGGGGCAATAAGGTGGGGCAAATGCTCAGGGACACCGAGGAGGTCAGGGAAACATTTCCTTGGTGAGGAGGACTTTGGATTACGATAGGCCCCCATCTAAGCTGCCTGCAATCTGATTCTGTAGGGGAGCAAAAATCTGCCACTTCAATATAAGTGTCTGGGAAAAGGTTGATTTCTGGGAGGGGCTCTGAAGGCAGGGTGGGGCTTCTGTAAAAGACATTTATATGTAATTTCTCTCTTTAAGGGCATTTCCCTCCTGCAGTGGGAAGACCTAATGGCCTTATCTCTTTTCCAGAGAAGGCAGAACTTACATCTATATCTTTGTTGCTGTGCCTTCCATGGTAAACTCCCTAACTGACCTTCCTCCTAAACTCTCTTGTCCTAGGCAGTTAGTTAAGATGGCATCTGAAGCCATACTGGGGCTCTCCTTTGTCTCCAAGAGGTATGCATGTTATTATTAAACATTTTGGGAGCTTTTTCTTTTATCAATCTGTTTGTTTCTTGTTTCATTATTTACCAGTCTAGAAGTGTTACAGGGCAGGAGAGAGGGGCACCCCCAAAACCCCAGACCTGCCCTGGTCTAAATGGGTTCTACCATCCGCCGCATAAATACAAAGCATATAAGACCTTTTGTGCAAACGGACTTTAATACAATTAGAAAAGACAGAGAAGAAAAAGAATATATTTTCTAAGTCAAGCACCCCATGTTATCCAACTCCTCGTGGGTACAAGTCCACCCAAACGGGATTGGCCCAAAGCAAGTCTTGAAAGCCTGCCACAAGTCTAGAACAGCTTTTGGCAGGGACCCACACGTAAGGGTCAGAAACAGCCAGACAATTCTAGGGGGAACCAAAATACCTTTCAGCAGGGACCCATACAAAAGGGTCAGATACAGTCAGACAATTCTGAGAGGAACAGAACAAAATCAAAACCAAACTCAACATAGCCATCATTAACTTCCCCACGGGTCTCTCACCCACATCTCTTTCAATCAGTCCAGGCCAGTGCAGCTTCTTTACAAGTCTCTGCTCCTTGGGCCTCTTCTGGCTTTCCATCCTTCTTCTGTCTGTGTTCTGTCTTCTGTCTGTGTGTGTCCTCCTTCTGTGTTCTGTGTCTCCTCTCAAGCTTCTTATATCCTGCTCAGCTCCACCCTACCTTGGGTGGGACAGGGGAACTGTGACACACCCTTTCTCCTGGGGACCACCCTGTTACAAAAGGACCCAGAGGGGTAGGGAATGATTTCCTTCATGCCCTGACAATTCTTTTTCTCAAGAAGAAAAAAAAAAATTACTTTTCAAACAAATAAATTACAAAGTACATTTATTGTTACAAAAACAAGTTAAAGAAATAAACACTAAAGATGTGGAAAAATCTCTGCATCTAAATTTAAAATCAATTTCAAAAGTGTACATATCTTTGCTTTCTAGGCATAGATCCCCGAACCTCCCTGCCCCCATAATACACAGTGCTGAAAATACTCATGTTACAGGACAGGGAGAAGGGTACCCCAGAACCTTCAAACCTGCCCACTCTAAATAGGTTCTGCCATCCACTGCATCTAGACAAAACATCCTCTGGTGCATAAGATCTTCAATAGAAAGGAACTTTAACACAATTAGTGTGCAACACAGAAAAGGGGAAGAATATAGTTTCCAAATCAAGCACCTGAAGCTACCCACCCCTGGTGGGTAAATGTCCAGCCAAACAGGGTTGGCCCAAAGTGGGACCCCTGAGGCCAGAAAGCTTGTCACAATGTACCAGGGTAGACCCCAGGAAAAGGAACCTTCCAGGTTCCCTGCCCCATCCAAGGGAGGACCCAAGCTAGAGAGGAGCCAGGGGAAGGAAGGCAGCAGGATGGGGAGCCAGAAGGAGAGCTGGAGGAGGCCCATGGAGCAGAGACGCGTGAAGAAGCTGCACTTGCTTCTTGGTCCTGGACTGGTCGAAACAGACGTGGGTGAGAGACCCAAGGGGAGGTTAACAATGGCAGCTTTTATCTTGATTTTCATCTTGCTCTTTTCCTTCTAGACTTGTCTGTTTCTGACCCTTTTCTATGGGTCCCAGCCAGAAGCTGCTTTAGACTTGTGGCAGGCTTTCAGGCCTTGCTTTGGGCCAACCATTTGGCTGGACACTTACCCACGAGGGGATGGGTAACTTTGGCTGCTTGATTTGGACACTATATTCTTTCTTTTTCTGTATTGCACACTAATTGTATTAAAGTTCCTTTCCATTAAAGGTCTTGTATGTTTTGTCTTGATGCGGCAGATGGCAGAACCTATTTCGAGCAGGTAGGTTTGGGGGTTTCAGGGTGCCCCCTCCTTGTCCTGTAACAGCATCTAAGGCACTGCCTGGTGGGGACCCACAGGAAAGGGGCAGAAGGGGCCCAGCACATCTGGGACAGAAGAACCCAAATCAAAATCAAGATAAACGGTTCCATCGTCAACCTCCCCCGGGTCTCTCACCCACGTGTTTCAACCAGTCCAAGGCTGAGAAGCAAGTGCAGCTTCTTCACACATCTCTGCTCCATGGGCCTCCTCCAGGTCTCCTTCTGGCTCCCCATCCCTCTTCCTTCCTTCCCCAGTCTCCTCTCCAGCTTCTTTTTCTCACTGCTCAACTCCACCCTCCCTTGGGTGGGACAGGGAATCGGGAACCTCCCCTTTCCCTGGGGACCACCCTCTTAAACTCAGGTTATTCAGCAAGAATATAAGGACCCTGACAAAGAACAATGACAAAGAACAAAGCTTCTGCCTCCATGAATTTGCCTTTCAAAAGTACAAAGGAGCTGGGCAGGGAGAAGACTGGAAGATGTAAATAGACTCCATGGGAGTTGCTGGATATTGGGGTCCTTAAATATTTGGCTGCTTGAGGAAGTAGGCCAGTGGGCCTGCTCTAGGAAAGGTGTGGGCAGGCATGCCAGGTGGGCATGATGTCGGCCAGGAGCCCTCTGTGGTTGCAGTGACTTTGGGGAAGTGATGAAGTTAATTAAAAATCATGTAGACCAGGAAGACAGGCACTTGGGCACAGAGCCAGCCTGGAGGATGCAGTGGGTACCAAGTTCAGCAGACTGTACCCCCTTCCCCTCCACTCTGCTCCTCCTGTGCTGGCCCCCCTCCCCCACCCCATGGGGCTGAGAAGCACCTGTCCTTCCAGACCCGTGGAGAGCAGCGTTCTTGCTGATTTTCTCCTCTGCAAATTTCTTTAAAACACAGCACTAATTACACTGATAAACAAAACAAGCCTCTTTGTGAAGCAGGGGGCGAATGGGGTTTGAATGTTCACTGGTGCTTTCCCCATCCACTTTAAAAATGGAGCAGGGCCTCCCTGGTGGCCTAGAGGTTAAGGCTCGGTGCTATTACCTCTCCAGTCTCAGTTCAATCCCAGGCCAAGGAGCTGACCAACATGGCGCAGCAAACCTCTCCTATCTCGCCCACTGCTCCCCACAGCAGTGGATTTCAGTAGATCCGCCTGTTCTGCTCCCCACTCTGTCTCTGGTGAATCCTCTCACCCCTCACACCTCTGGCCTGCACCCCAGTTCAATGTAAAAATAACTAAATAAAATCTTAGAAGAAAAGATAAAATGGAGCAAAGGCTTTTCACGAGGTAGGGTTAGGAATGGTGAGCCATGGTGAGGGGCTGGTGTCTCCATGTTTAACCCCCAGTTTCTCACTCCTCACTTCTGAGAGTTTGGTTAGCATCCCAGCTTCTTTTTTCAGAGCTTTGAGGAGTGGATTATTTGCAGATGCTGTCATTCTGTTCCCAGCTGCCTTTGGGGCTCCTGGAAGCCCAGCTATGAGCTACCAGACTAGACTGATGCTCTCTCCTTGGGCACTTTGGAACATTCTTTCCACAGAATTGCAACTCAATCAGGTAATCTACTGGACAAAATCTTTGCTACTAGGCTCCGTTGAGCTGCTATATCCTTATTTTTATGACTGTACTAGTGCATTATTAAAATTCATTCTGTCAAACCAAAACAAACCAACACATAGTTTTTAGAATAACTGCATTTTTTTTTTAATTGAAAGCTCTGAAGTTGAATATAAGCAACCTTGATTTTCCCCTGGAAAAGCAGTTTGGGATCTTTATCAACTGCTTGTGAACAGCATTGAGTTTTACAGAGATTTATACCCTACTCTGTCACAAGAGACCTGTAATACTGAAAATATTGTCAAGAAGATGGAGAGATGTTCACTATAATCACAAAATACACAAATTCAGAAAGTGAAAGTACTAGAGTCATGATGAGGTGAATTGGTAGTAGCTTACAAAAATTGGTAATAGATTACAAAAAGCTACTCCAAGGCAGGATTTTTTTTGGGGGGAGGGGGTCCATTGTATTTTTTTCTGTATCCCTGGAGGTCCAGAACAAGGCCTGGTGCTGAACAGTTCAATAAACGTTTGTTGAATAACTGAATGGAAGAGTGCTTGACTCCAGAATGGTTAAGATGCAAAAAACTTATTTCAACAATCCCATCATTGCTCAAAATATTTTTTTGAAGGCCCTTCTTTGCAATTTTCTCTAGGACTCGTACCATTCATTTAAAAATTTTTGGATCAAATCAATACACTCTGAAGGAGTGAGTTTCCCTGTTATTTATCAGGTATGGATTCAAATAACTTTCTCAGTTATTCTCAAAGGGTGAATTTACCATTCTTGAAGATATTAAAAGAACGCCATGGGCTCTGAAAGCAATTCTCCAAGAGGCATGCCAAAATGTTTGCATTAATAAGAGCTTCATTGGAAAAAGTGTCTAACTTCCCGAGATGAATACCTTGAAGGGAATGGAACACATCTGATTTATTTTTGTATGTTTGATAAAAAATCAATTCCATTACTCATATTTACATTATACTACTGGAAAGAGCTTAAGTGCTTTTGATTGAGTAAAGAAAGATGCGTGTGAATTGTTTGTTCTTTACCACCACTCTTGCAAAGGTTTTAAGCTGGCTGAGAATAGAGGTTATTTCTTCCTTATTGATTCTATTTCAGCTCTCTATCATTTTATCCGCTTTTATTACCTACTAGAAAGATCCAGAATCTTTCACTTCCTCTTCTTTTGCTAGTCATAAAATAATAAGTGATTACTTAAAATACTCATATAATACATAATCATATAGAAGAAAATCTTACAGTGTATTTGGAATAAAAAATAGCATATTTAACACAACCACAACCCAAATTCCACTATAATGAAAGTAGAGGGATTTATTCTGCAAGTATTTTTGTGTGGAAACAGCCCTCATTTATGAAAATGTTCTTAAAGTGTAAAGACTTAATGAATTGTTATAAAGTGAATGTCAAGTATCAATTACCTAAATCAAGATTGTGAGCCTTTCTGGTACCTTAGAAGTTCCCTGGGGCCCATTCTTTTACTTTCCTTGTTCACCCCATAAAAGAGAGCCAAAACCTTCTTTGTTTTATTGTTTTTCCCTTTTCTCTGTATTTTTTCCTGTAAGCAGGCTTATATAAACGCTGTGGATTTGGGACCTCCCTGGTGGCTTAGGGGTTAAGTCTCAGTGCTATCACCATTGCTGGCCTGAGTTCTAACCCCAGACAGGGTGCTGACCAACACAGGGTACAGCAGATCTCTTGTGTTTCGTCCGCTGCACCCCTCAGCAGTGGATTTCAGTCGATCCCCCTGTTCTGCTCCCTACTCTGTCTCAGCTGAATCCTCTCACCCTCCCCCACACCTCTGCCTACAGCCCAGTTCTTTTATGCATGCATACATAAATCTTTTAAAAAGATAAACACTGTGGGTTAGTTTTACTTATTTTTGAACTTTACAGAATTATGCATAAGGCGTGTCTTATGCATGCTAGTTTTCTTCATTGCTTAGAATTCCCTTACATTAATATACCACAGTTTATTTTTCTCCTGCTGAGGAATATTTGAGCTGTTCCCAACTTTTGGCTTTTTTGGCTAGTGCTGCTGTGAAATGCTAGTATATATGCCTTTTGGTGTACATGTGCATGGATTCTTATTGGTATACATCTAGGAGTAGAATTACTAGGAGTATTCAGTTGACACTTCTGGTAATACCACAAGAATTTCTATTATATTCTTGTCAATAGTGGATATTTTCAATCGTTAATATTTTTGTGTCCTAGTAGGTGTGTTATCCTTCAACTTCGCTCTTCTTTATAAAGTTGTTTTGGCTCTTCTGGGCCCTTTATATTTCAAATAATTTTTTTTTTAAGATTTATCTATTTATACATACAAGCTGGGGTTACAGGCCAGAGGTGTGGGGCAGCGAGAGGGTTCACCAGAGATGGAGTGGGGAGCAGAACAGGCAGATCAGAAGTATACTGCTGAGGGGAGCAGCGGGCGAGGCAGGAGAGGTCTGCCGCACCATGTGGGTTTCTCCCCGGCTGGGCGTCAAACTCGCATTGCTGCTGCCAACAGCTCCACAGCACAGCGCTCAACTGCTGCGCCACCAGGGAGGCCCTCAAATAAATTTTAGAATCTGTCAATTTCTACAAAAACGTGTTGGTGGAATTTTGAATGGGAATGCATTGAATCTCTACATCAATTTGGTGGAGAATTAACATCTACTGTTATGTATTTTTCTTTCATATATGTTATAAATCATACTTTGCATTATTATTATTTTAAAATCTGTTAATCACTACAAATATTTATTGTTTATATTGAGACACAACTCACATAACATGAAGTCTCCCATTTTAAGGTGTACCTTCAGTGGTTCTTAGTATGATCATAAGGTTGTACAAATAACCCTCACCACTATCTGATTTCAGAACATTTTTGTCACCCCCCGAAAGAAACTCCATACCTGTTAGGAGTCATCAATGTTTTTCAAAAACACTAAAAAGCATTACGCATTTACTAATGTAGGCATCTCTGTTAGTATTCTTATTTTTGTAGGTTTATATTTCTCTCTGATATTATTTACCATCAGCTGGAAGCATACCCTTTAACATTTTGGGAGTCTGTTCATGATTGATGGAGATATATTGTCTGTAAAAGTCTATTTCTTATTAATTTTTGATAAACATTTTCACTGGGTATAGACTTTTGAGTTAATAGTTTCCTTTTCTTTTGTTGTTTTAAAGATGTTACTCCAGAATTGCTTGTACTATTTCATGTAAGAAATCTACAGTCATTCTTTTTCTTTTTACCTTTTATGTGATGCTTCTAATATCTGGTTTCTTTTAAGATTATCTCTTTATCACTGCTTTCAAGCAATTTGATTAAAATATGCATTGACATAGGGTTCATTTTTTTTCATTTAAACTTCCTTGAACTTCTTGGATTTGTGGGTTTATAATTTTATCAGTTTTTGAAACTATTTGACCATTATTCAAATATTTTTTCTCTCCCTTTCCTATCTTTCATTTTCTTTGGAATTCCAGTTGCATGTTTATTAATATGCTGGAAAATTGTCCCATAAAACACCAATGCTCTTTTCTGTTTTCTGTGCTTTGTTTATGGAATTTTTTTCTCTGTGTTTCAATTTAGAATATTCTAATATTAATATTAGGGCATATCCAAGTCAATTTTTTTTCATCCTATCTTACCTAAACTTCTATTTATCCAAAGGTGTTCCTGTAAGACATAGTAATTTTAGTCTCTAAAATTCAATTCAAGGCTTTAAGTTCCATGTCTTTGTTAATTTTTTTGAACATATGGAGCAACTATACTGTCTAATGTCCTTGTCTGCTACTACTGTTATGCAGTAATAAGGCATTATTTTGAATTGTAGAAGACATTATTCATTGACAATCAGTGTTCACTTAGATTTACATGTTTACTATATTTTTTTGCAGTTTCCTATTTATCTTTTGATATTTTTTGAGTTTAAAAGTCCTACAAATATTTAATTTTGTTATTGGTTGAATGTATCAGTCACTTTCCTTAGCACTCTTTGGACGGCCATCTCAAGTCAACATTTAAAAAATATTACTGGAGCCATCATCAAGTGGTGATGGAGTCAGTTCCTTGCTTCACTCCCAACTAGCCAGAAGGAAACAACACAGAGAATCCCATGGCATGGGATGAGTCTGAACCACCCTCTGTACCACAACATAAAGGAGACACCAAGGAGATTCATGCATCATTGGACAGAGGTGGGAGGGGAAAAACATGTGGAAGAGACAATCCATGGTGGAGAAGCAAATGGCAGGGCTGCTGGTTCAGCCAGGAACACTGAGGTGAGGCTAGCAGAGAAAGTAGGGAGACAAGTCCTTTATCCAGGCAAAGCCCATACAGAGGAGCTGGGATGCTTTGCAGGGTCTGGCATCCAAGTAAGGACAACATAGAAGACACTCTAGACTACACTCTCCCTCCCCTACCCCTCAGAACTGGTACTGATCTAATGAAGTGCACCGGCAGTGGATATCCTGCTGAATCTCAGATTTGGGGTTCAGGAGGAAGAACATTAGTGGAGCCACAAATATAAACCAGGTTCTCTACTACCTTAGTATTTTCATAACAGTGGCTATACCCTTCCATAGTCTTCCTCTACCCTGCTGATACAACAGATGCAAATACAGGCCTCAGGACTTAACAGATGCCAGCACAGGCCAAAAAATAAAATCAAATAAAGACACAGCACCTCCTGCTGGAAAAGTAGAAGATAGGCAATTCAGCTCTTCAAGTTGTAGATACTGATTAAAAAATAAGCAAACACATCACCAGAAAACAAACCAGGGAAATCTGAAGTAGCAAAATTGGCAAAGATATAACACATGATACCTTAAGACTTCAGGGGAATGTGCTATCACAAGAAAAGAATAACTCTTTAAAATTGAAAAGATGTGGAAGATTATATCACCCTTTCAGATCAATTCAAACATTTCTTTAATAAAGAAACAAAAAAAGGTAAAAGAAAACTCATAAAAGCAAGTCATAGTGATACAAGTGAACTTAGGAAAACTAATATAAAGGATAACATAAGATTCAAAAAAACAATGAGTTCAGAAATAAAATTGATGAGCAGAAGGTAGAAACTGAAGCTGTAAATAAATAACAGATATAGTAATCTGAAGAACTCAATAAATGAGATCAAGTGTGCTAAAGAAAGTGTGCTATAGAAAGCTGAGAAACCAAACTAGACCAACAGAGGAATGGAGTAGTGTGCACAAAGCTAGTGATATACAAATGAATGAAGAGGTGAAAGAAGAGAGATAAATGAGATATAAAAATATGAAGAAACTTTATGAGAACTATTAAACTTTATTAGGAAAGGCAACTGCCCAAACTACCCAAAGTAGTTATGTTGGGAAGAAAACTTCCCAAAACTGAGGAAGGAATGAAGTATACAAGTCCGTAAAGTTAACAGACCACTATTAGAAATAATGTGAATAAGGTAAAGTTGCAGACTACAAAATCAATATACAAACATCTATTGTTTCTATATATACATAGGCTAACAGAAAAAGAAATCAGGAAACTACCCCATTTACAGTTGCATCAAAAGTAATTAAATACCTTAGATTAAATTTAACCAAAAAAAATTAGAAGACTTGTAGACTGAAAACTATAAGTATTAGTTGAAAGAAATAGAAGACAAAAGAGATGGAGATTTTTCATTCTCATGGATTAGAAGAACCAGCACCATTAAAGTGTCTATATTACGCAGATTCAATGTATTTCTTATCAAAACCTCAATGGTATTCTTCAGAGGAATAGAACAAAATAAAATAATGAAATTTATTTGGAACTACAAAAGACCCTGAAAGCAAAAAAACTCCTGACAAAAAGGAATGAAAGGGAGGGTATCACACTTCCAAGTTAAGTGTAGACAGGACATTCTCTCTCTGATAGTTTTGGGAGAGAATCCTTCCTTGCCTCTTTTAGCTTCTGGCGTTTCCTTGGTGATTCTCAACTTGTAGTGGCATCACTTTAGGTCACATGACAGTTTTCTTGCCATGTATCTTCACATCTTTCCTGTATTATGTCTGTATCTTCAAATTCCTCCTTTTTATAAGGATACAAATCATGTTGGATGTTACCTTAATGACCTCATTTTAATTTGATTATCTTTATAAAGACCCTCTTTCCAATTAAGGTCACAACATGTGGTACTGGGGGTTAGAACTTCAATATATGAGGGTTTTTTGAAAATCAGCTAATAACAGTGGCAACCAAATTTCTTGGTGGAAAACTATCTGTGTATAGGAGCAGCCCTGGCTGGGTCCACCATTTATGCATGAAACACATAATGTAAGAGCACTGAAGATAGTCGTGGTTATTTGTGTGGTTAAAGAGATTCTGAGCTGAGGGCCTCCCTGGTGGTGCAGTGGTTAAGCGCTGCGCTGTGGAGCTGTCTGCAGCGGAGATGCAAGTTCAACCCCCAGCCAGGGAGATTCCCACATGGCACGGCAGACCTCTCCTGCCTTGCCTGCTGCTCCCCTCAGCAGTGTATTTCTGTCTATCTGCCTGTTCTGTTCCCCACTTTGTCTCTGGTGAACCCTCTCGCCGCCCCATGCCTCTGGCCTGTACCCCCAGCTTGTATGCGTAGATAAATCTAAAAAAAAAGATTCTGGGCTGAGAGCACAATCCAAAATTAAACCCTTCACAATGTCCAATACTTCACTAATTTAGCGCTCTCTCTCTCTCTTTTTTAAGACTTTATTTGTGTGTAGAAGAACTGGCGTGTGGGCCAGAAGTGTGCGAGGTGAGAAGATTCACCGGAGACAGAACAGGCTGATCTACTGAAATCCACTGCTAAGGGGAAACAGCAGGAGAGACAGGAGAATTCTGCTGTGCCCTGTGTGGGTCAGCTTCCTGACTGGGGATCGAACTCAGGCCTTAGAGGTGATAGTGCTGAGACTAACTCCTAGGCCACCAGGGAGGTATTGTATATGGCTCACTAAATTTCCTGGTGCCTTTTCATTGTTGGCACACCAATGCAAGTAAGATCAAGGTTTGAACACATTGGAACATTTCCAGAACAAATGTTAATTCATTTGTTTTTCACAAATCGGGAAAGTTTTTGAACTTATGAAGGAAGACTCTCATTCTGTTGTATTGACTTTTTGGTATTACAAATTATAGGTCAACTGAAATTTATGAGCTCAAATTCAACATGCTTCATGTGTGATTTGAGTTTGGAAATGAACAGAGGCAGGAAGTGAATTATGAGGTAAGGAATAATATTCACTAGGCATTTATAAGATTTCTTGGGCAGCAGATTAGGTGATTCATGGTGAAAAAAGAACTTATAAGACTGTGTTTTATGAGGGATTATCTTTTTATTGCTTATGTGAAATAGGCATAATCTAATTTTATCATTAGTGCAGAACAAATGTGCTAAGCCTTGAAAGGTGTACTTGCTTAGGAACAGATGAAACTGTTATTGAGGTTGGGTTCATTTGGGCTATTTAGGAAAATGTTTCAGGTGATTAGTCAGATACCTGGATGAAGCCAGCCAACTACTTCCTGTTTATTTTTTATTTAAAAAGAAATACAATATTGTTTCTTTTTAAAGGAAATTATGACAGAAGGGCAGAGTCACCTACGTAAAATAGTGTGCTGATGTCTCTCATTCTGCAGGTGGCTTGTCATGGGCTACTCACTAAAAATGTTTGGTTTGTAGAGGTGGGGAGACTGTCTGTATAGTGGGGGTGCATGCACAATGGACTCATCGTCCTAAATCCAAATCTCAGAGCATCTCTATGCTCCCTGGAGCAAAATTCTTAATCTGAGTAGCTCAGATTTCTCACATTTTAAATGTGATTAATGATATTTTGACAGGGTGGTCCCACGAAGGGAGAGGTTCCAGGTTTCCTGCCCCACCCAGTCCTGCTCAGGGTGGAGCTTAGCAGGGAGGGGAAGTTAGAGGAGACTGAGGGATGGAAAGTAGGAGAAAAAGGCAAGAAGACCTGGAGGAGACACAGGGAGCAGAGAGACACGTAAAGCAGCTGCACTTGCTTCTCGGCCTTGAACTTGTAGCAGGCATTTAGAGGACATGTAAGGAGACACTTAAAAAAGACGTGGATGAGAGACCCATGAGGAGGTTAACAATGGCAGATTTTATCTTGATTTTGATTTTGTAATTTTCCTTTCAGACTTGCCTGGTCCCTTCTGTCCCTTCCTTATTGGTCCCCACCAGGAGGTGCCTTAGACTGTGGCAGACTTTTGGACCCCAGTAGCTGTGATTTGGGCCAACCCTGTTTGGCTGGGCATTTACCCATGAAGGGATGGGTCACTTTGGGTGCTTGATTTGGAAATTATATTGTTTCTGTTCTCTGTGTTGCACACTAATAGTATTAAAGTTATTTTCTATTGAAGGTCTTGCACACCATAGTATATTTTGTCTTGATGCAGCAGATGGCAAAACCTATTTAGAGTAGGCAGGTTTTGGGGTCGTGGGGTACCCCTCATCCTGCCCTGTAACAGTATCTCTCTTGCAGAATTAGGAAGTTTAAATCAAATTATTATTGTAAAGAATTTTGTCAAAAAGAAATTTTGCAGCAAAATTTCTTACCCTTTTTCCTCAAATCCCATTTTGTTTGATTACATGATCAAATGATTTGATTTCCATAACTTTAAAACCCAGCTCCAAACTATAGAAAAGTTGGTGAAATAATTCTATTTCCTGTCCCATGACTTGTGGAAGAGGGAACTCTCAAAATTATTGAGGTTCAACATTTTTAATAAATCTACCTCTTTGTAGGAGAGACACTGTTATAAAGTATATTGAGATAAAGGACATAAATATCCTAAAATCCAGCTGTTGGTCTGGAAAGCTACATTAGTTTAATGAAATAGTTTGTAGTTGGAGGAACTGTCATATTTTCCCTTTCCTTTTTGCTTTCATCTAGGCCTAGTTCATGAGGGCCATTTATCGCTCTTTGTGGGCTGTTTTCATGTTAACAGAGAGAAATTAAATTTGCCGATCTTGGCACAACCAGGATACTTGGGAAAAGGAGCATCATTGCTTTAAATTCACAAAACTTTGGAGCTCTGTTTGGACCAGTCAGTTGACAATAACTGGTGTTCAAAATGATTACTGACGCCATCTATTTTGAACAAATTATCTTCTTACAATGAAGAAGAACCAGGCCTGAATAGATTTTAGAAACAAACTTTTCATGGATTGCAATTATTGTTGTAAAGGCATCAAAATGAAGGAACTGCCTGCTGTGTGGCCATCACACCGTGCTCTGTGATTCCCCTAGAGCTTTGCTGGAAATGCATGCACACTCATTTCATTGTTTTACTCACAAGTATCTATCTTTGGTTTTAAGATGTGTGTATCAGCGTTGCTGGGTGATTCTAACCATCTGTAATCTTCTCCATTTAACAATAAAGAAATGGTATTGAATGTTAAACAATTGCCTAGCAACATAGGATTTTCAAGCAAGCCGTTGCTTTTCGGGATCAGGGAAGAGAAACCCCATCCATGCACTTGATTAGGATAGAATTTTGCTATCCATAGCTCTTCCTTACAGCAATGGATGCCAGCAGGTTTATAACTCCATCTCTAGATTTATTGCCCCAAGAAATAATATTTCAATTGTAGCTATCTCAGTGAGATATCTCTATAAAGATTCTCTTTTACCTTGTGCTTTGAAACATACTGTCAATGAACCAACTTTTATGGCCACACGGTCAATAATGTAGACGGCAGAGGTGCATACATCAGTTGTTTCTTTTCAAGTGAAATATTGAATGAAAACAATGAAGTCTTCTAGAAAGCATCCCAATATCTATGCTTCAGAATTTTGCGAAATCTATATCTGGCCAGAAGGTGTTTGAGGTCAATGTGGAATATCTTTTGGTTTAGTCCAGTGATTTTCCACTCAAAGATAGTAGCACAATGCCAAACACTCTGTAAATTGTTCATGTGATCTGTAGAAGTCTTAACTTAGACATATGGTACAAATGAGCACTGTCTTCTCAAACATATATTGCTGAAGCAGTGTGTTTGACAGAAGAGTGTGGTGTAAGCTGATCCTCTGGTATAAATGTGTGAAGTGGTATGTACATAAATATAGAGAGTTTAATCTGTTGAACACTTGCTATATAATTTCCTGAAAAGTTATTAGTAATTAATCTCTGATGTTTCTAGAAAAAGTTTCATTTATCTGCGTGTTTTTTGGGGGTCTTAAAGAGTTTTAGATGATTGCGATAGTCACTTAGAATTATTGGTGTTCTTCTGAGGCTTGTCTGAAGAGGGAATGGTTTTCCTGATTCTTAATGCTGCAGCAGTAAGAACCATATTTTGCACACATGAGACTCCACTTCTCAGTTTCAAAGCACTTTACAAATATCAATTAATTGCTTTGAATGGGGAGCACTGCAGCTGCTGGGGAAAACGAGCACACAGTGATTGGCTCATTATCCCTTACAGCTGTTGAAAAATTCCCTCAAAGAAATAATTACAGGTTTTCATATATATTTAAAGAAGAAAGGATCAGGGTGAAGGCTACTAAGGGTCTTTTTTAACAAATGACTCTTGTCTTTGTATTCTGTTTTGAGAACAGCAGTTTTATTGCAAATAATTGTCCTTCCTTGAACAAAAAAAGAAGTGCTCTCATACCCCCTCACCAAGAAAATGCAAGATAGTAAATACCCTTTATAAAAATCTCAGTCTGACCACTTTTCAGTTTCGGGCTATTTAGAATTTTATTTATCTGTGGTAGGACTGCTTCTGGACTTTGCTCGATGTAGCCTCATTTAATGTCTGATCCAATGTCGGCTTTGTCCAGCTTTAATTATGCATGAAAACAGAACAAGTAGACAATAATTGATAGTTCTTGCCATGTTTTCAACAGCATTATCACCATAGGTTCTCTCCCCGCCCCAAACTATCCAAACCGTCTCCCCTGTCACTGGGAAAAAATACAGGCAGCCTTGGCCATGAAAAGGCATCTCTTTCTTTTTTTCTTTTTCACTTTTTTCTTTCCTTCTCTTCTTTTTCATAATGTGAATCTCCTGGTTGAGCAGATAAGCTGCTAATTCTATTAATTTTCTTATCAAAATCAGCAAGGTAAGTGAAGCTTCCCGTTTAGTGATTTATTATCCTGAGCCAGCTGAGCGAGTGCCCCTTTCATATTCTGTAATTGGCACTAGAGGGGAAGAGACTTTCAAGGGAGATGCACTCAGCTAACCGTTTCCATTTCAATCGACTATTGAGCAAACAAATGGAGTGTCCTTTCATTGCTTAAATCATTTAAAATGATAAAGCTCGCAATTCTGCATTTGAATATATGCCATGGATATCTGTGCTCAAGATGCTGACCCCTAAGACATTAAAATATGGGCATAATAACATTCCTCTATAGGATTTTGTCATCAATAAAACATCCAGTGGGATATGTTAATTGACATGCAGAGGCCAAAATTGATCACACATGTAATCTGACCCTTATTATTACACCATCCCGTAAGCCGTTGGAAATAAATATCTTTCCTTTGCATGCTGAGTGCTGGATTTTTTTGTATATGAAAGGAAACTGCGTATGCAGTAGACTCCCACATGTAAGCATCAAAATAGGAACCAGTATCAAAGGCCACCATTAGTGGAAAGGAACTTAAGTTAGTGAGGAGTTGAATGCCAGGGCTAAGTGGAACTGATTCAGATATAGATGTAGAAGAGTGGCTAGATTTTGGCGTGAAAACTGGTTTCTTCTTTGTAACTGTGTTAATTAAAATAAAGTCTCAGTGATAGATAAGTAACTGATTAGATAAAGTGAGGGTTTGAATCTGGGAAGCAGTCTTGTTACTTGGCAGGAGGAGGGGCACCCTGCTGCCCCCAAACCTGCCAGCTCTAAAGTTCTGCCCTCTGCTGCATCAAAACAAAACGTACTCTAGTGCATAAGACCTTTAATGGGAAGGAACTTTAATACAATCAGTGTGCAATAGAGAGAAGAGAAATATTATAGTTTCCAAATCAAGCACCCAAAGTGACCCATCCCCTCGTGGGTAAGTGCCCACCCAAACAGGCTTGGCCCAAAGCAGGGCCACTGAGGCCCAAAAGCCTGCCAGAGTCTAAGGCATCTCCTGGTGGGGACCAATAAGGAAGGGGCAGAGGGGCCAGGCAAGTCTGGAAGGAAAAGAGCAAAATCAAAATCAAGATAAAGGCTGCCTTGTCAGCCTCCCCGTGGGTCTCTCATCCATGTCTGTTTCAAGTATCTTCTTCCATGTTACCCAAATCCTTGGTACAAATTCAAGGCCAAGAAGCAAAGGCAGCTTCTTCACATGTCTCTGCTCCATGTGCCTCTTCCAGGTCCCTTCCTTCTTCTTTCCTGGAGTCTCCTCTCCAGCTTCTCCTCCTCCCTGCTCAGGTCTACCCTCCCTTGGGTGGGGCAGGGAACCTGAACCTCCCCTTTACCTGGGGACCACCCTGTTAAGTCTGACAGATTTTACTCTGTGAGAGCTCTTCAATTAAAGTTTGACTTTAGTTTATATAGGTAGGAACAGTGAATCATCGACATTATGAATATAATTATTCTGGATAGGAAGGGCTTCTAGTTCTAAATTATCCTTACCTAAATATTTGCTGATGCTAGAGGGAGGCAATGAAGGATTTAAATTCTTCCCTTGCTAATAAATGCACTGCAGAGATGCAGTGGGTGGGGGCCCATTGTTAACTCTTTGTATCTGAAAAGACTGATTTTACCTTTAGGCAACAGATTCCTGCACACAGGGTGGAGCTTGTAAAGATGGCTTTGTTCTCGTGCCTGCTAGTCCAGGGGCAAGGTTCCCAGGACATTTTACAATATGTTTAGAAATGTCATGTCAGAAACCTACAAAGTCTTATCTATCCCCAATATTACTCAGTAAAATAGAAACATGAATTGTAGGCATCTGTTTATTACCACAATCTTTCCTTAAACCTACATTTTATATAATAATTGCTACCTACAGGTAATGATTATGATGTTGTTTTAGAGTTGATGGATTTGAGAGCAGAGTGGAGTCCTTGGGTTCACTCTGGGAAAGGTTTCACCAGAGCTCCCTTTGGCGGCACTGACAAGTTTCTCCATGAGACAGACTCAGTTGTACTTAAGGAACAGGTTTATTAGGACAAGGAAGTAAAGGACACTTGTACAGACACAAGCGGGCAGAAAGAGCTGCCCCTCTGAGGGGGGCAGGTTTGCTAAGAGAGGCCTACATGGTGCAGGTCACGGGCACACAGGCAGGCCGCTGCCCTGCAGAGACAGAGTTGGCACGGGAAAGCACCTGCATAGGCACAGGTGGGCAGAGGAATGGCTGCCTCCAATTCTTGCACGGATAGCACTGATATAGCCTTTTTTCATTTGGGAGGGGCTCATCTTTGAGGTTGGCTGTTGTTTACTGGCTAACTAGAATTAGAAAAGAGACCAGAGATTCTACAATGGGCTCAATCTCCCTATCTTTGCCCCTAGACTGCAGTCTAGCTCCTACCTATGCTTTGTAATTTAGGAGCTGGCACCTAGGGATTATGCTAATGGTTATGTTGATTTCTTCTACCCCCCCCCCCCTTTCTTGTGTGGGTCTAGTTCTAATCTTATTTTGCGTTATATCTTCTCCGTCATTTACAAATAATGGTATGTACACACACACACACACACACACACACACACACACAAACTTTGCTTCTATTGGAACGGAGGAGAAATTATCCCTTTCCTCTGCAGGTTCTTCTCAGGCTGGTCCACCAAACAAATTAACATCAGGTAGATTAGTAGGAGAAAACAAATTTAATTACATATGCATGGAGCATTTACATTGCTGTAAATTCTAGAGTAAATAGGACAGACTGAGGGTTTTTATACTGAGATAAAGAATGGGGTAGGGGCTTGAGACATTAAGGACAGAGAAGGGAATTTCAAAAGACCAGGAGAGGTGACTCCTATGAGAAAACTCCATACCTTGTAGTAGTCTAGATGTCCACCATGTAGATAATATTTTCTGATGAAAAGTTTCATTACAGAGACATCTCCGTTAAAGGAAGGTGGGGTATGATTGTCCCCACCCTCTCTTCACTAAGGGCGGAGCTGAGCAGCCAGTTGAGGGTTTATAACAAAGAAGACAGGTGGGCTCTGGAGGAAGAAAGAGGAGCTCTTGCTTCTGCAGCCCAACTTGCACCCCAGTACTGCTGGAAGGCGACATGGGAGGAGAGACATGTCGGAAGGCTGACAATGGCAAACTTTATCTTTATCTGGTATCTCCTTTTGTCCCAGCTTTCTGGGACCTGCTTCAGAACCTCTTTCCTATGGTTCCCTGCCAGAAGGTGCGTTAGAATTGTGGCAAGCTTTCAGGCCTCAGGGGCCCCTTTAGGCCAACCCCATTTAACTGGGCATGTACCCACAAGGGGATGGATAACTTTGGGTGCTTAATTGGAAAAAAAAAATGACCTCTTCTTTTCTCTCTATTCATACTAATCCTATTAAAGATCTTTCACACTAAGAATTTCCTTTATCCTTGTACACATGGATGGTCCTCTAGAGCATGCAACTTTGGGGGTCCCTGGGTACCCCTCAGTCATGCATGAGCAGTCTGGAGATCATCCTAACTCTGGGTAACCTTCATTTTTCTAGGCAGTTAGGGTAACAGTCTTCAGGACCTTGATTGACATTAGCTCTAAATGCCAAGGTAATGTGTTTGAAAAAGCCTATTCTGGACATCTTGGGGAGGCCTATCTGAACATTTTACTGTTTTTAAATGTAAGAGCAAGTTCTTAATACCCATCTTTGCATAGATGATGCTTAGAAATAATTGAGGTATTAACACTTAGAGGTTTTGCGGGTGTTGCCTGAAATAAAAGCTCAATGATGGTCTGACTAAGAGCTTCCTAGATAATGAAAGTGAGGATCCAAACCTGGGAATTGTCCTATGGGCTTTACTCTGTGGGAAATATTCCAACACGCACAAGTTTGAATTTAGTTTATGCAGGTAGGAACAGTGAGTCACTGACAATAAAAATGCAGTTATTCTCCATAGGGGGGCTTCTGGTCCTAAGTTGTTTTGACCTGAAGGGATCTAAATGCTATCTGTGCTCAGAGGAAGGCAAATTAAACTCTTCTTTATGCACTATAGAGATATATAGACAGGGTATCCATTGTTTAATTTTCTGTACCATGTCCTTAATCATTAGTGGAGGTTGAAAAGACAGACACATTGTAGCCAGGAGATTTGAAAAAAACTTCAACTCTATGCAAATGGCATTACTCTCTTGTCTGCTAGAACAGAGAGGGTTGTTCCCAGCACATTTCCCAGCCTGTCCACAGAGGTTAGGTAACTTGTCTGATTTAATTGGGTTGGAGTGTGTTCAAGGTGGAACTTGAATTCAGAACCATGAGAGATGAAACTTCTCTAATCACCGAGCCCTTCTTCCTGTAGATGCATGGTGCCTGAAGAAATAACACTCAGGCCCTTAAATCTTTAATATAAATGACACCTTGAATTATATCATACCCTAACGCTTGAATTAGTTTTTTGATACTTAAAACTTCAAGGGAAACTCATATTAAAAATTGAATCACAGTTTCTCATGAAATATAGTTTTGACAATTTGGAACTTCCCTCTTAATTCTTTCGGGTCTTTTCTTTATCTTTCCTGGGAGGAACAAGTCAGGGACCCTTTTCCTATGTAGGATGCTGTCCATGGTGCTGATAGCTGGGAAATGCACTGCAGTAGTGGGCACAATGATTTAGACATTTGTTTGGGCTTTTAATCTTTTCTCATCTACACGCCCCACCAAAATAAAAACCAGTGAAGTATGTACCCTATAAATCTGCTTGTTCTCTCACTCCTCAGAAATATTTCAGGAAAAACTTGACACTTGTAATCAGAACTGGATATGGATGCTGCCTCCCTTTGATTCAGAGGCCCTGCACCCCTTCCTGTTCCATTTTAGCTGCATGAAAATAGTGGAGGCCATAAAGGTCTGGGCTGGGACAGTGCTGCCGCTGCTGGAAGGATGTAAAATCTACTTATGTGAGATGAATCTCCACTTGACTTCAAGTGTGTAGATATTGAGTTAAGAGAAGAACACACTGAAGAGGCAGTAAGTGTAGATAACACAGATGGAGTGAAGCCACAGGACTTCATAGGGAGAGTAGCGAGCGGAAAGGGAGGTGGGTGATAATGGTGATACAGGATAAATGTTCCTTGATGATGGACTCGCACAAGATCTTTGGAGATTATTTACAAAGGGGTTTGACAATAATCAGTAATATTTGAGTTTAAAGAAAAACTATAGAGGACCTTGTTAAAAAGAAAAGAGGAAAGTAGATAATGACATGACATCTGTAATGATAGAGGGAGATAATTCTCTGGGTTGCTAGGAGGTAGGCAACATGTAAGAGTAGGAAGGAAAAGCTCAATTTGGTGAGGGGAAATGTGGAAAAGTAGACCAAAGGGAGGAGAAAAAAACCAAAACCACGTGATAATTATTACTGTTTACCAAACACAAAGGTAATGCAGTGTGATATATACTTTACATGTTTTATAAGATCATTGTTTTCATTTTGGGGGGTATTTTCAATTTATGAAGAAGCAGTCTCTGATATAAAATGTTGTGTAAGGTTGTAACCATTGTGATAAATTTTAGAATTTTTGTATGTCTATTATTAGAGGGGTCCAAGCTAGAAAGGCAGGAATGCTGTGGATAAAAATGTATGTAAGGAACAAAAAAATTTGAGAACAGTTAATCCATTGGTTTGAATAATGACCTAAGTTATATAAACCCTGATTACTAATTACTATTAGTAGAATTAAACAGAAATTCTCTGATCTTCAGTGGGAGATGGATTAAAGTTTCTGCTGTTATCAAGATCACAACAACATTTTGAAAATAATGAAAATAAGCATAAAAAGACAAAGTCTAATTGTGAAGAAAGACATTTGTAAGACATTATTTGTGATTTTAAAATTGTCATAAATGTGCTTTCCATCGCTGGAGGATCCTTCGTAAAGCTTGCTAGGATCAAACTAGAACCCTCTTCTCTGTTTGCTTCCAATCTTCCATTGGTATTTTCTGTGTACTAAGGTGACTTTGACTTCAAAGGGCAATGGGAATTGGATCTGGTATGAAAATGGGACTAAGAAATATATGGTCTTTCAGGAAAAGGTCATCACATACTACACAGAAGCTCAACTTTTATTTTGATTAAATACTTTTTTCAGTGGAATTTACTAGGTAATTACTTCCCCAGCATTGTAACTTCACAAGACTTACCTGATCTTTAGTGTCTACTGAAAGACTTTGAAGCCTCAAGGTTTGCATGCTTTTATGTAAAAGTATTAATATTAATAATAATTAACTGTGAGTCATAACCAGAGTGGGCCAGATGGCCTTTCCTTCTTTCAAAAACTTTATGCCTAGTTTCAGATGGTAAAGGTGGTAATGCAAAGATACAAGTGACATTTTAGATGAAATTCTTGATCTTAGAGTGAAGCTTAAATAATTTATTCAACACGGGGACTTCCCTTGTATCAAATTGAGAGTTCTAAATACCATCTGCGCACATGGCTGGTAAACTTTTTGTCTGTAGTCATGCTGGCTTTGGGGCTCCTATTGACCTCATTTTTGAGACCCTTGTCCATTAATCTTACTTGGTATTAGTTGGCACTACTGTAATTAGTCTTTTAAGGTACATCCAGATGGAATGTATAAATTATTAGGAGTTTCCTGCCAGGCACAAGTGGGGATGATTCATGGACTCACAGCACTTTCTTCTGTTCTGTCTCAGATAAGAAGCTCTGAATGGTACACAATGGAAAGACTTCACACTTTGTCTTTATTTAGGCAATGCTGGTAGTTACTTGTCTATTTGGATACACAACAGGCAGAGTTCTTTTTAGAAGTTTTAGACTTATTTGACATTCTTTAATACTCCCCACTTTTGTTACTTCTTCCATTCTTATTTCTTTAATATCAGTAGCATGTCTCTCCAGAAGCAGCCTTGTCTGAAGGGAATATTGACAGAAATCTTGTCTTGGTCAGTCTCAGTAGAAATGGGGTTTATGGGACTTGGAGGAGTGAGAAGATCAGATTTTTCTCAAAGGGGATTTAGCTCTGTCTTTGTGGGTCACCCAACTGCAATCTTAACTCCAGGTACCTGAGATGCAACAAATAGATTAAAAGGTGAGAAAATTGGCGATGTGGCTTATGTTAATTCTCTTATACATTTTTCTTATTTATTGTTACTTTCCTGGCAAAAACCTTTCCCATGGATAAGCACTGGTAGCCACCTACATTTTTCCACATCTACGTTCAAGGAATTCCTAGAAAAAGTGAGATGAGAGCTGTGTAGCGCTACAAACTTATGATTACTATGTAATTCATGTACATGTTAGAAATTCAACTTAAGCCAGCTTTAAACAAAAGTGGAAATTTATTGGCTTATGTAAGTGGAAAGCTGAAGATGTGACCTATGTTTAGGCAGGAATGGACCTAGACATTTTTATTTATTTATTTATTTATTTATTTATTTATTTTGCATAGAAGAACTGGGGTACAGGCCAGAGGTTCAGGGTGTGAGAGGATTCATCAGAGACAGGGCGGGGAGCAGAACAGGCAGATTGACTGAAATATACTCTAAGGGGAGCAGCAGGTGAGACAGGAGCTTCTGCTGTGCCCTATGTGGGTCAGCTCCCTGGGTGGAGGTTAAATTCAGGCCTAAGAGATGATAGCGCTGAGACTTAACACCTAGGCCACCAGGACGGCCCTGGATCTAAACATTTAAACAGTGTCCTCTGTTGTTCTATTTGATGGTAAGATGATATCTAGCAACCTTAACTAAGCTTACATTCCTTTTGTGATTTTAATAACAATGAAATGAAAAGAATTCCCTTTCTGATAAATGACATTTTTAGAGTATGTACTGGTTGGACAAACATACATCACATGCTTTACTTAGGCCAATAATGCCAATGTCAATCCTAAGTATTCCCTTAGAGTCAGGGTATAGGCTAGGTTCCCTTAAATCTCATGGGCTGAGCAGGAGAGTGTGGAAGGGAACCTCAAGTGAATAAACTCAAAAGTGTTGTTAGAACTTCTTGGCTCCTAAAACCAACTCCTGGTTTAGTTGCACTTTCACTCTTAACATCTGTTTTAAAACATCTCCACTTCTATCAAACCTCTGATCTCCCCTCTCTTCCCATTTTCTCTGACTCTCAGTGATGAATGGCCTTTTCTTCTATCTTACAAAGAAAAATCACATGAGCAGATGGAAAGCCCCACCATCCATTTTCTGTTACCTGACACCCAAGTGCAGAGGTTTAAATCTGTATTTCCCCTGTTCCCTTTCATTACACTGGAACTTTCCTATGGTCAGTCCCCTTATCTGTGCTTTCCCTGCTTTCTAACATCTATGTCAACCATCTTCCATCGCTCATGCACGTTCTATCACAGTTTCCTAACTGGAACATTCTAATTCTCTTCCTCCTTTACCTCTTAATATAATTCTCCATAAACCCTACATCCCATCTCTAGTTACTACCCTAAATCTTTCCTTCCTTCAAACCAACTTTCTTGTTACTAAAACAATCCTTTCATATACATTTCCTTACTCTCACTTATTTTTCAACCCACAGTGGCATCGGCCAAAAGCAAACCCTAAAATATCCCTTCTGCTTAAAACTCTTTAAATTTGTCTGCTGCTCAAAGGTAAAAATAAAAATTCTCAAAACAGCTTAGAGAGCCCAGCCAGTGTGATTCCTGTGGAGACTTCAGCTACAACTTGAAACCACTCTCCTCATTTCTCATTATGGTGCCATCATCCGGTTTCTCAGACACACATAGTAACACTTTCCCATCAGCAGCTAGCTGGTCGATTCCAACTATGCAACTGAGGAGTATTTATGAGGGCTTTTTTTTTTTCTTGCAAAGTTTATTTAAGGTTAAGGGAAACTAGCAAGAGATGACGAAGCCTCTGAAAGCTGCTACCAAATTGTTCGGAACCTGAAGGAACTAGAAGAAATGATTACAGGCTCCTGAAATAGCCTAACCTGTAGCTGCAGGATAGGACTACCCAGCAGGACCTCTGCTCTCAGAGACCATCTCAATGCCTGCAATGCAGGGGCCAGCGTGGTGGAAACCAGGAGAATAAATGTCCAAACAATTGCCTAAAAGTTAGCAGAATCTGGAGGGCAAAGACCTGATTGTTACATAGAGGTCAGCCCTTTGGGATGCAGAAGATAGAGAATTATAGAGCATGGATGACGGAGGTTAATTTGTCATCTTCAGCTTCATCTCACACAGCAGTCGACCACATTCTCTCCCTCCATCCAGATACCCCCATCTTTGGTGCCGATCCCCTTTAGCAAATTAATTCTTTTTCTCCCTTCAAACCTTAGCTTCAGTGTCTGTTTCTTAGGAAAACCTTCCTTTCCCAGCTCACAGGTCAAGGTCCTTCATTTATGCTCTCACAGAATCTGGTTCTTTTCCTTCTCAGCACTTACCTCGGGGTAGGGTAAATGAAAGAATGGTCAGGATTTTCTGGCCTACTGCCATTACCACCTGTGGGCATACATGAGCCTATATGCATGCCCGATGGTGGGCACCTGAGGCAGGGTATGAGTGTGTGTGAGTGGGCGCACCTGAGCCAGAGACTGGGCTTATAAGCAGGAACAGCCACAGCAGCAGTAGAGGACTGTTTGGAGTGCAACAGAGACCCCAAGAGAATGCCAGAGAGCCCAGAAAGAGTGAAGATTCACCAGGGGCTGGGAGACCTGCCAGCCTCCTGGCACTCCGGCTGCCCTGTCCCTGGTTGCCTCTCTACAAAATATAATTAAAAGCCTTAAAAAGCCACCAAGGGCTCCAGGACTCCTCATCTACCCATCTGCCCAGCTCCGTAGAGAACCTGCTCCTGGTACTCTTCCTGCCACTACAATTGGCGCTAGTCGGCAAGGTAATTCAGCACAGACGGGTATGGAGCCCTCCTAAGCCCTCAGGAGGGACTGAGGGGTGGCAGGCCCTCTCTGTGTGGGCACCTTCCCAGAGGCGCCCGAGGAGGATGAACCCCCATCGCAAGTGGAGAGAACTCTGCATGTGGTGAGGAAGGCATTGGACGGACTGTTGCCTGCTTGGAGGCAGGGCTGGGGCTTGAGTGTTCCCTCACAGCTCTGCACCTGGAGTCCAGACAATGCTGGGAGGCCCCACAGCAGCACAGGAAGTGACCAGAACTAGGACAAACTGAAGACATTGAGCACAGGAGGGGGCCAAGACCTCGTGTGGAGGAGGAGGTGGCCTGAGAGGACCAGCCCATGAAGCGAAGGCAGCAGGCTCCTGAGGAAGAAAGAGCAAAGCACTGGCGGGCTGGGCCAGGAGGCGGATGCTATGACTGTGGGACCCTGAGGAGGGAAGGTACCGTTTTTATACCCCAGGAGATGGGAATCGGGGGGTGGCCGGTGGGCCTTGGTTGCCAAAAGCAGCCTGTGCACTTCCCGGCACTCCCGGGGCCACAGCCCAGAGAGGCAACGGCCAGAGTAGAGGAAGGGGCAGGCATGAGAGCAGCCCAAGACTGACTGAGGGGGAAAGCCTGCGCCAAGGTCTCTGCAGCCAGGCAGAGGAGATGTGAAAGCCAACTTAAGACAAAAGCTCGCGCCAAGGTTGGGGAGCCCTGAGTGGTTGTTAAAGAAGGCCAGTGAGTCTCTTAAAATCACCTGTGTGTGATGCCCTGTTCACTACTGAATAAGGGTGAGGTGCTGAGGAACCCATCCTTGGGGGACGGGTGGGGAACGTGGCTTGTGGTGGAGACCACAGTCGAAGAGTGGACCCAAGAGAAGCCACATGTGGAGCTTGTGTCCATGGATCCCTGACCCATACACATGTGCAAAGGGTTGGCCTGAGTGCAGGGTCTGCGCGTCACATTGGTGGCTGTGAAAGCTGAATGTTGGAGTGATGGCAGAGAGTACCCCTGGGGACTGGGCGATAACCCCCTCAAGAGTGTCTCCAATCTCAAGGGTTGAATGCATCCTGGGGGTGGAAGCGGAGTGTGACTTGTGGCTGAGACCACAGCTAGAGAAGGCCAGGAAGCCTGATGGCTTTTGGCATGAGAGAGCAGATACCGTAAGCGGTTCCCCCCTTGAATGAGCAGTGCCTTCGGAAGTAGAATTAGTGGATTTGCTGGCACCAATAATCTTGTCTTTGGCCATAGGTTGGTGCCCTGCCTGGCTTATTGGTATTCTGTTTTGTTGCATTGTTTACTCATATTCACCAAGGGAATAGTGTAGATTGTACAGGCGAAAAACCCTGAGGGGGTGGACTGTAGGGAAAATGAAAGAATGATCAAGATTTTCCGCCCTGCCACCGTTACCACCAGTGATAGACCCCTGCGGGCTTACGCGCATGACTGATGGCGGGCACCTAAGGCAGGGTCTGGGTGTGTGTGAGTGAGCGCGCCTGAGCCAGAGACTGGGCTTATAACCAGGAGCAGCAGCAGAGGACTGCGTGACAGAAATGGTGGATTACAGTGGAGTACAGTGGAGCACAGTAGAGTTCAGTGAAGAACATGAAAACAACTGATAAAACAACAAGTCTGTTTGAACCAATAATGAATCTAGCTGGTCTGGGATGGATGCAGAACACTTGTTTTGTAACGTCGGGGCACAAGGGGAAAATGTCCTCATCCCACCTGGGTTCTTCTGGAAGATGAACAAATTAACATCATGCAGGTTCGTAGGAGAAAATGCCAACATTTAATAACATATGGGGGGATTTACATGGTTGTAAATTCTAAAATTAACGGAGCAGATGGGGAATAGTCAGTCTGTATCGGGATTTGGGGTGTCAAGGAAGGGAAGGGGAGACTCCACAGGACAGACAAGCAGGGGTCACCTCATCCTCACTCTGAGAGTAAAGGTTAGTTCTAGATAAAGATAATTTGTTCACTGATGAACCTAAACTGGCTGAGATTCCCATGACATTGGTCTAGGTCATACAGGTAGAGCGATTGCTTCTTTGATATGGAAAAGAGCAGAGGTTTAGGGAGCGATGGTGTCTTTCCCAGTTAGGGAAGGAGGAAGGGCAGATCTCAGCCTCTAGGGCTCTCACTGCTCTAACTTAAAACAATCTGCCTGTTTTAAGGACCAGTACCCCCCCCCCCCCCCGCCCCGGCCCTGAGCCTCACAGCCTGTGCACATCTCTAGTTCCCAGATCAGAGTAAGGAGGCCAACTCTGGACAGATTGGGAGGGCCTACCTGGCTTTTCTGGGGAGGCCGGACCCCGCGGTAATTATTCTGCTGTGAGAGTGATAAGTTAATTAATGTCTGTCTCTTCCCTAAGACTCTGCTCCATGTGACTGGGGTTATGTCTGATCTGATTTCTGTTGCCAACCCTGGGCCCTGCCACACAATGCTGGGAGTATAGCAGGGCTTGCTGAATGAATGGGTGAAGTGGGGATGTCATCAGAGCACTTGAACATTGTCCTGTATCATTGCTAAATTTAACAACTAAGCCGCCATTCCTCCCCTGGCAGACAGGGTGGGGAGGCTTAAAAGGATATGGGAGTGAATGGGACTGCCCTGGGGAACTTGGGCCATTAAGCTGATGATCGTGTAATCTGATGATCCCTTATCCAGATTTGGATCAGCACCTGAGACTGGCCACCCTAACCAAATCCATGAATATAAATAGAGCCTCGGGACCCTCGCTGAGTGCAGCAGAAACCCCGCCCCGTCTTGCCTGCTGCTCCCCTTAGCAGTGTATTTCAACAAACTGCCTCTTCTGTTCTCCACACTGTCTCTGATGAATTCTTTCACCCCTGCGCCTTTGGCTTACCAATATTCTTTTCAGCGACAGAAACATTTACCCAATGTTATTGACAGGTGCTTTGCAATTTTTTTTCACTCTTGTGTGGATCCTGGCCCTCCTTGTTCTCGGGCTGCTGTTTTGGTGCTCAAGAGTTCCTGCTGGTCAACTCAGGGTGCATTCAGGCAGGGGGCCTCGCACCAAGGACAAAAGTCCTGGTATCAGGAACCTACAGGGAAACCGGTGTCTGCTGAAAACAACAGGCAGATTAGCAAGATCAGCTAAAATACCATACTTGTAAGGATTAGCAGAAAGTTAGGTAAGAATAGAGAATAAAGGTAATATGCATTGACCAGCAGGACAATGGAGCCCCCCAGGCAATAGCCCCTGGTCACCCCACTCTAGCTCACATCCCTGATAATTCATCCCTCATGAATGTACACTTCCCCACCTTTGTACTTGATTCTAATAAACACAACACTGCCTTTGGAGGGGGCTGCACTTGACGGCCAGGAGTAGCCCCTCTAGGCTTCTCGTTGCTCCAGTCCACTTGGACTTTGAGTGAACCTTCTTCCCTGACCTGCGCCACTCCCAATGCTGCCCTCTGTGAGGCTACACTCTTGTCTTTGCTCTGGCACCTGCTGCTGGGCTCGCTTGTTACAGGCAACCCTAATGTGAAATGGGGTGGCCTGAGTGTGGGTCCTCACCTGAGTGTGGGCCCTCACCTGTGCGCTTTTAAAGAAGTTACAGTGAGACTCAACTGCAGGCACACACAATATGTTTAATAAAGGGTTTATTTACAAAAAGGGGAAAGTGAAGAAATGAATAACTCAGGGAGAAAGACAGTGATAAATTGGTGAATGTGTTCCACTGAGCTGGATTCCAATAGCCTGCCAAAAGCTGGTAAAAAACCAAGCACCGCCCCACCCCCCCACATCTGGTTACATACCAAACCTGGCTGCTTAACTCCACCCTCAGTCCCCAGCAATCCTCCCTTCAGTGGTGATGACATTATGGGATGTGTAGTCCTTGGTGTCTTGGATCTCCAAGGTCTGGGGTGGGGGTGGGGCCCATAAAACCTATTTGTGGACTTTGTTCAGGACATTCTGTCCCCACAACAGGCCGACAAGTCTTCAGACCTTGGCCAGATGACCATAATATTGCCTGTTAGCAAGGCAGCTCGAGACTTGTGATGCTTCTATGCCTTTTTAGATAAATGCATTATTATTTCCCTTGTTTCGTTTGTCCTTGGTGAATTACCTTTTACTAAATGCCAAATGTCTGCTTGACACTGGCATGCCTTTCTTTCTATGTAGAAAAGGATTTAATGCCTTAAAAATGACCTAGATGAGCACTGTGACATGTTCTGGCTTCTCTGCCTCTTCTGTTCCGCTTAGGCAACATACACTTACTGAGTGTCTGCTCTGCACCAGTGTTAAGTATTGGAGATGCAGAGATGAATTAGGGCACAATCCTACATCTAAGAAGTTTCAAGTCTGGAAGGTGGAACAGACAATTAATTAATATGATATATTATCTGCTGATGGAAAATGACATTGTGAAAATATTGTCATACAAATAGGTTGTAAAGAGCAAGAAAACACATAGAAAAAGTATTCTGAAGGTATCAGGATATTAAGTAAATATGATGCTATATTTCATGTTTTTTTTAGAGTATAGGTTTTTATAATCTGATGTGATGTTCCTTCTTGTAAATGATGCCTACTTTTGGTGTCCATTCCTGGCATGGGTGACCACATGATTGGATCTGGAGAAGATTATGCTGCATGAAATAAGTCAGAAGACAAAGATACATACTGGATGCTGTTCATTCATATGTGGAAATGAAGCAAGGAACAGACAAAGCCAAACTAAAGCCAATCCTTGGATTCTGACTACCAGGCTGAAGTTACCAGAGGTGGGGGTGGGAAGAAAGTGCTGGAGAGTTATTGGTGCTTTGGCTTTGGGTTTGGTGTGGTAGGGAACATTTGAAGAGGTGTGATCCTGTACTTCTAAAACATACACAGAGTCGCAAACCAATGTCACCTCAATAAAGAAAGGAGAGAAAAAAAATACTGTGTAGCTATGAAAGCTACTAGAACTCAACAGTGGGGAAAGCAAGAATTCTTTGAAGCTAATGAAAGAGCTAGAAATAAAACAGAAGAAAGTGTCATTTTCAAGTCTGTTGAGGGAACGCTGTGGACTAGAATGAATAGAGGCCAGTTTTTTGAAGGCAGGTGATACTTACAGTGGAAATAATGGGTGAGGCTGCTGAAGGCAAGTGGGAGACTGAGATGGGCAGCAGCCCTGGGGGGGATTTTAGGGGACATCTCACATTTCATGTGTGGGCAGAGGTATGGGGGCCGTTAGAGGACCAGAGATGTGTGAAATACTCCTTTTTTCTTCTCTTGTGTCCTGAGCAATGTGGAATTGCTGAGCCTCATTTACTCATTCAAGAAATATTTATTAAAATCCCTGGATATGGCGCAACATTTCCCTCTAATTACTTGCTGACTAGCGTCAGATGCCCAGATGGCGGTACAGTTGCAAACACATATGATTAACTCCTTAGTGGGAAGCAATGGCTCTAAATAAGTTCCCCTGGCCGCGGCGGGAAGGCCCCAAACATGGAGCATGAAGTCAGCAGAGCTGTTGCGAAGACCAGCCAGATGGGGCTGGGATCCGGGCCGCGTGCGGAGCGAGCCAGCCCGGGGGATGCCACGTGTCGGACACTGGAGCCCGCTGTGCGGCGTCTGTCCCTGAACCGCAGGCATGTCTGCTCGGGGCTGGCAGGGCCCGCCTCGAGCAACAGTGCCTGAATCCTTCCTAAAGCTGTGAGGCTGCCACTCGCCGCTTTCCTCCCCCAAAGCAGCTTCACAATCTGTTCAGTGCAGTCTCTGCCCTTGGAGGAGGTAGGAGAACGAGGATTCAGCATCTGTGAGGCTCCAGCCAGGAAAGAAGGACTCGTGTCCTACTTTTAAGATTTATTTTATTTATGTATGCATACAAGAACTGGGGTGTAGGCCAGAGTTGCGGGGGTGGGGGTGAGAGGATCCACCAGAGACAGTGGGGAGCAGAACAGGCCCATCTACTTAAATCCACTACTGAGGGGAGCAGCGGGCGAGACAGGAGAGGTCTGCTGTGCCATGTGGGTCAGCTCCCTGGCTGGGGATCCAACTCAGGCCCCAGTGGCTGGTGATAGCTTGATAGCGCTGACACTTTAACCCCTGCGCCACCAGGGAAGCCCTCACATTCTACTTTTGAAAATAGGAAGAAAGGAAAAAAATCATTTTACAAGTACAACGTGATGCTACTAAGAGGATGCCTCGCCACTGGCAATAATCAGTGATTTAATCCATCAAATATGTTCGCAGAGATTGCAAAGTGATAAAATTTGGCAATGGAAAGTGGTAAGGAATAGAAGACCGTCACAGATCAGGTCTGTAGAAGGAATTGCTGGCTGTTAGAGATGGATATTGGCAATTAATGGAATGCTGGTGATACTGATAGTGGAAGTGACAAATGAAATATAGAACTGGAAAAAGTAAGAAGTGTCTCAATAAAGACTCAGACAAATTTTGGACTTTTTTTGCCTTTTAAAGAAGTCTTATGACAAAATCAGACCAATAAGAAGGCATATCTGTTCGTTTCAGTGTTCCATTTAGGTGGAGCTGTTCCCGTTGGACAGAACTTTACTGACAGCTTACAATTGCGTCGCTAATTAGATTCCGTCACCTCCTTGCCCTGTTAGTGACAGCATTAGGTGGCAGGTTGATGGCACTGGGAGAGTTCTCAGAGTGTATAGATCTTTGATTTTTATGTTGTCTTGCCTCACCCCCGTCTCAAGACAATTCTGCCTACAGACTTGTCCCAAGAAGACATGGTTTATCTATGCTTGCCCTCAGTTCCTGGTGAAGGTAGATCATGAAATCTCAAATAAATGATGAGCTATGTATGTGTTTATTTCATTCCAAAACTTAAGTGTAGATTCTGCTGATTGCTGAAGGTCCCTTTTAGAAAGTCATTATTCGGTGAACATCATCAAGAGACCTAGTAATTGCTTTCAGTGCTCGCCTAAACTTGTGGTACAAATTACCTACTGTCCCGTGGAAGTGACCTCGATAAAAGTCACTTGAGCTAGCTGAGTCGTGATGCATCTGGGTGAAGATTTTGTGGCTCTTGTAACCCTTCACGGTTTTGAAAAAATGTGATCTGATAAGTTTTTTTCCCTGTTATTTCTGTTTGCAAACTGAATAGATGATGTGGTTTTGCAGAACTGATGGCAAGAAATTGGCTGGCTTCCATACTCATTTCAAAATCACAATTGGTGCCTCTGCTGGAGGGGTTTTCAATTCTCCATCTCTCATCTGTCCTTCTGAAAGATTTAGTGACCAGATGTCCAGGATCAGTGAGGAAGATCTTGCCTGCCAGAGTCAATTTCCCCCCTGTCATCCTGCTGGTCCAGGAATTTGAAAATCCCCACTGAGAATACCTAGCTATAGATATCTCTAGTATCTAGTATTGCTAGTCAGATTCTAGATTACTAACCAGTTCTAAAATAGTTAAAATTCATCTGGCATCATCTTGATAAATTCTTCTTTTTATCGACTTTCTTTTTTTGGCTGCATTTTCTGTTCTCCTGTTACAAATCTGTTCATACCTCTTCTTATCTTTGACTTTAATTCTTCCCATCTAATGAGATACTTCTACTATCCTTCCATTTTGCTATTTCTCTACTATCCTGTTGTAACCTAGCCAACTTAGTGGTCCGTGAGCCACCAGCATCAACGTCACCTGTGAACCTATTACAAGTTTATGGGGAATTGGGATGTTGGTGAAGGGAATAATGTTTTAGTTATGCAAGATAAATAATTTTTAGAGCTCTGAATGTATAGTAATGTGACTATACTTAGCAATATTGTATATTTGGAATTTGCTAAAAGGATGGATCTTACGTGATTTCACCATACATATATGTGCACGTGTGTGCACATACAAACAGAAATGGTAATTATGTCAGTTGATGCATATGTTAATTAACTTGATTGTGGTAATTATTTTATAAGGTATTTATAAAGCAAAGCATCAAGTTGCATGCCTTGAATAGATATGCTTTTCTTTTATTAATTGCATTTTTAAAAAGCTAATTAAAAACAGAAAAAAGGTAATACAAGATCTCAGCCTTCACTTTATATCTTTTGATTCAGAATGTGTGTTTTCATAAGATCTCTGGGTAATATATATGATTTAAGTTTGAGAAGCTCTGTTCCACTGGTCTTGTGAAGTCAATTTCTCCTAGAAATCTGGACATAGACTGGATAGTTACTAAATATTTTTCACTTTGTGGATGTCCTGGGATAACCATTGATACTTGCAACTGGAGAAGGGAATACCAGAGGAAATACCTGCTCTACTAAGTGGAACTATGTTCTCAAGGCAAGTGGTCCTGCTGTGGCTCTGGAAAAATGGATTATCTGCTGATTTTCATTATCTGCACAATCTGGTACCCTCTCATACTCACACAACAAGTCAATGAAAAGCACTGTGGTCTGAAACTATATTTCAAAGGGGAAAAATGTGTCACTTTAGAGCAAGAATGGTAGGGAGACAAACAGATGTCTCAATGTCAACTGCATGTACTAAGTGACACATATCACAAGGCAACCAGATGCTCCATTTCATCCATGAAACAGTTATTCCCCAGGAGATGGGTAAGTGGTTGAACAGGTCCCTCCACTCTGGGGCTGGAGAGTTCCTGGGTGTGGCAGCCTTGTCATAGCAAGCACAGGGGTTATATGTGTGTGTGTGTATATATATGTATATATGTGTATATATGTATATATACACATACACATACGTGTGTATATACACATATATGTGTATATACACATATGTGTATATATACACATATACATACGTGTGTATATACACATATACTGTGTGTGTATACATGTATATATACATACACACATATATTTTCTCAGGTAAACATAACCATTTCAACAGTTATATATCCACATTTCCATAGACTGCCAGAGGTCATCAGGAATTTACTATGGCAGTACAAATCAAACTTTAATATGAAGTTTAAGAACATAAGTACTTCTTGGGGATCTCGGTAAAAGTACAGATTCTGATTCTGTAGATCTGAGATGAGATTTGAGCTTTTGTATGTCTCCCAGGTTCTGAGGTCATGATGATGCAACACTTGGAGTAACACGGAACCATGGAAAGGTCTTGCCTGTGTTCTTGCCCTAATTTCAAACTGAAGAACAATTAACATTACCCAATGCTGTGCCACTTGGGCTACGTTTCTATTTTGAGATGAATTTATGAAATTTATCAAGATTTAGAAGAATAATAGTAGTGTTGCATTTCCTTTTTTAAAATTAAACATCCTATCTCTTCCTACCTTGGATTCATCCAGAACAGAAGATAAAGCACATTATCCTTCTGCCTCTTTTGCCTACAATCCATCCAGCATTCTGTCACCAACATAATCTTCCTGAAACACTGCTTTCACCATGTCACTTCTCTGCTCCAGAATTTATAGTCATTTCCTATTTCCTATTGGACAAGTCTAAATTCATCTGCCAGGCTTCAAGGACTCTCATAACTTGGCTTTACTTTATTAGTTCAATCTTATTTATTTCTACCCCTCAGCTAGAACTCTGTCAGTCAGGCCCTGCCTCTGTTCCTCCCTTTCCAACACCAGGGAACATTATCCGATGTCTAAGCTGGATCTTGCTCAGGTTCTGCAGTAGAACTCAGGGGCTACCTGTCCTCTAACTTTTCCAGATCACAATGATTACACCTTTCTGTTAGTCAAACGATGCAACCCTTAATTGAAATTTAGGATTGCCTGTGTACTGGGTTAAGTATTGTTCTCTGTTCAATTCTCATGCACCCTGGAAATTCAAATATAACCTTATTTGCAATTTACAAATAATCTATTTTTGCAGGTGTAATTACTTAAGATGGAATCTGGATTAGGGTGGGTCCTAAATCCAGTGACTGGTGTGTTTAAAAGAAGACTTAGAGAGACACACACAGGAAGGAAGGATATATGAAGACAGACAGGGATAGGAGTGATGCTGATGTAAGCCAAGGAACATGAGGGAGACTCCAGGAACACTGGAAAAGACAAGGAAGTTTCCTTACCCAGAACTCTTGGAGGAAGTGTGGTTATCCAAACATTTTGCTTTTACCTTTCTGGGCTCAGGACTGTGGGAGAATAAATTTCTATTGTTAAAGTCATCTAATTTGTTATATCAACTGTAGGAAAATAATATATCTCGCATTCACTTTTATTTAATATATGTATGTTAGCCTTGTTTGGTTTTGGTATTAGAGTAATGTTGGCTTCATAAAACGCGTTTGAAAGTGTTTCTTCTTTTTCAATTCTTTGGAGGAGTTTGAGCAGAAGAGGTATTAATTTATCTTTGAAGGCTTGATATAACTCTTGGGAAACCATCTGATCCTGGACCTTTTTTTTTTTTTTTTTTTTTTTGGAGAGGTTTGAGAACAGTTTCAATTTCCTTACTTGTGATTGGTTTGTTCAGGATTTCTATTTCTTCCTTATTCAGTCTCAGATGATTGTATAATTCTAAGAATTTGTCCATCCTTCTAGGTTATTGAATTTGTTAGTTTATAAATGTGTATAGTAGTCTCTATCCTGTAAATTTCTGCAACAACTGTTATAAGTTTTCCTGTTTTGTTTTTGATCCTGTTTATTTGTGATTTCTTCCTTATTTTCTTAGTGAGTCTTGCTAGAGGTTTGTCTATTTTGTCTGTTCTTTATTCTAAGAGCCAGCTTTGGTTTCATTAATTTTTGGTGCTTTTAAAAATTTCTATTTCATTTATTTCTGCTTTGATTTTTATTATTTCTGTTCTTCTGTTGGCTTTTGGATTTGTTTGTTCTTTTTCTAATTCATCCAATTGAGAGGTAAGGTTATGTATTTGAGCCCTTTCTTATTTCTTGATGTGGCCTGTGTTGCTATATACTTCCTTCTTAGTACTGCTTTTGCTCTTTCCCATAAGTTCTGCACGTTGTATCCTCATTGTCATTTGTTCGAAGGTCTTTTTTGATTTCTTCTTTGATTTCCTCATTAACCCAATAGTCTTACTGTAGTGTGCTTTTCAGGCTCCACACATTAAAGGATTTTCCTGCTTTCTTTTGATAGCTTATATCTAGCTTAATACCTTTTTTGTCAGAGAAGATGCTAGGTGTGACTTTACTCTTTGTGAATTTGTTGATACTTGTTTTGTGATAAAGAATGTGGTCTATTCTGGAGAATGTTCCATGAGCATTTGAGAAAAATGTGTATTCTTTTTTTTGGAGTGTAGTGTCCTATAAATGTCTATTAGGCCCATGTGGTCTAATTCTTTGTTTAAGACTAGTTAGTTTCTGTGTAGTTGATATGTCCATTGGTGAAAGTGAGGGTGTTGAAAGCCCCTGCCTAAAATGTGTTTTTTGGCAATGTTGTTTCCAGAGCAAATGGTAGTTGTCTAATGTATTTTGGTGCTCCTTCACTTGGTGAGTTTACATTGTTGAGTGTTATGTCTTCCTGATTATTGTTAATCATACAGTGTCCTTACTCATCATATAATGTTCCCTTAATCATTACATAATGTCCCATTCTGTCTCTTGTTAGCTTTTTTATCTGGAAATCTATTTCATCTGATAGTTTTTTTGGTCAGAGGTTTATGGAATTTTAAAAAGTGAACTTTGATATGTTAAATGTTCTGTTAAACAAGAGTACAGCATAAGCAGGAATGTGACTCCCTTTTCTTCAGGTTCCCAGACTCCTTGCTACTTACATTCCCACATGGCCCATACCATGATAGGCCCTCCTCTGGTGTGGCGATGTGCGGATGAGTAGCTATGAAGACCTGTCCCCACCTGACAGCCAGGGAGTTAAAACAGGGTGATTTTAAATGGAGCAGCCATTTTTTCATCATAGTTCAACATTCCTTGTTAGGACAGAGTGCATTTATTGGCACACAAGATGAATCCTTGCCTTGAGACATCAGCTTAACACCCAGAGTATGGACTTCTTTACTTCGTGCATTGTTTGTCATTTTTAATATGTCATATTTATGAATATTACTTTAGAAATTGTATTTTTTCATCTATGTTATATTACTTGACAACATTACTATAAATTTCAAGTTTGTACATCTAAAATACATTAGAAATAAAGCGTATGCTCTTAATATTCCACTTAGTACATATTGGACTAGCAGTGAATTAGCTAATAGCACATTAGAAAGGTTCATTTTGGGTAGTTCACTCATAGGATCAATAATGGAAAAGAGAAGAACCTCCTAGTTTAATTTAACAGCATAGAAATGATTTAACAGTAACTTTGACAGGACTTTCAGAGTAAATAATTACCATTTCCATCTCTGTTTAAGATGGCTTGTTAGGTACAAAATATGTGAGTAGTTAGATATCATGAATTACTTATTGTTTGAACCCTTCTTTGTGTGAAAGGATAATTTCTTATGCCAAAAGGTAGAAGCAGGAGAAAGATGTATTCAATACTGGAGATGCTGCTAATAACACACAGAGAACAAAAGGTCCCAGTTAAGACTGTGGGAAAGTAGTGACCACAAAATAATTGCATTTCTGGAACAAAGAAGGGTTAATGAAATGAGGCCTTGTAAAACCAGTAAGAACATTATTAGAGAAGAGAACCTTAAAAGCCCAGGCAAGGGGTAATGAGATAATGAAAGGATAAACTGGCTGTACTGAACACACAGAAGGACTGTGGGTCTTAAAAACGCATTAGAGGCTAACCCGATATGGAACATAGGGAGAGTTCCCTATTTCTAGACTGCCAGGCAAAGGCACCTCATTTGTTCAATGTCTTCAGAAGGTGTACAAATCCAATATTTTTCCTCTTCCCATATTATCCAATATTTTAGTGATTTCTTTTATTGGATTGGAAAAGTTTCTAATTGATCTAATTTACACCATTTCAGTAGTTATTGTTTCACATAGATTTCAGAACTTAGACATTCATGTTTTCATTTTCTTCCTACCGGGCTCCTCCTTTCATTTCTCCTCATCCATACACTTACAGACTAATGTTACCCAAGGCTTGCCCTCTTCCCTTTTTCTTGATCATGCTCTTTTCCCTGGGCAACCTTGTTCAGTCATATATTTGTTTTTCAATGATAGTCTATCCTGGCAATTTTCAAAACCACAGTTACAGTTCTGATCTCTCTTGTTAATAAAACTAAATCTCCAGCTGCCTGCTGGCCATAGATATGTTTGTTTGCTTCTTGTAACAGGTTTGTTTAATTCGCCCTCAAGCTGATTCCTCCTTTTCTGTTTTATAAACTGCTTTTGAGCACCACCTTCCTATTCCGCCTTTGCCTTGGCTAGCATCTCAAAGCAGCTTGCCCTTTCTCATACCTTGTGTTGTTGAGCTTATTGCCCGTATCTCTTTGATTATGCTACGTCATCCCTTTAATTCCTACCGCTGCTTTCATTTTTCCTAGCTCATTCATATTCCAGTGCAATATTTTAAGAGCTTTATTATTACCCTTCTTTCTACTCTTTTGATTAACTTATTCAATAAATCTTTAATGAAACTATTACTGGTACTATGATAGGCTTTACGGGTATAGTTATAACAAAATAGACAAAATTTTTCTCTCATTAAATAGCTTATATTACAGTGGCATAGTGGAGATGACATAAAAGACAAGGAAATCCATGTTATGTTAGAAAGTGATGAGCCAAACAGAGAAAACTGAAATGGGGCAGGAGAGGAAGGAGTATCAGAGAACAAAGGTTGCTATTTTATTCATATCCTCAAAAGCTTCATTGATAAGGTGGGGTTTGAGCAGATACCATGCACACATATGGAGAAATAACAGAGGTGGGTGGAGGTTTGGCACTTTCATTTTCCACCTCTACCTTATAAAGCAAGCAGGTCGAGTTGACTGGAGTAGAATGAATGAGGGCTGAGGGAAATAGGGCTTATATTTTTGTTTTGAGTAAGGTGGGGCACTATTTAACTCATCAAATAATCATAGAAGTACTCCAGAGAGAGGTATTTAATCAACTATGCCAAATTGAGTAATTGATTAAGAATGGTACTGAACTTTGCCATTCAGGGTTAGGACCAGGGGTATCAATTGTGAATAAGGACTATTTTGATAGAGAGGTGTGTATGAAAATTCTATTGAAGTTTTCAGTGAGAACAAAATTGAAGTCTGACACAAGTCTAAATGATTACTTAAAGGAGTTTTTCTGTAGTAGAGAAATAGTGTAGTAAGTAGAATGTTAGGTTGAAGCAGAAACCGAGATAGAGGTTTGGGTGCACGTCACTTATATAGGGAAGGAAGCAGGAGAGGATAAGCTATGAGTTAATGAAGAATGATATTTCAGCAGGTGTCTGCTTCACCTTGATCCCCTGGAGAACTCTGGAGCATGAATTACACCCAAGTTAGTTCTTCCTCGAGCGAGGGACTGTGCTTCTGTACTCCCAAGTTCATCAGTCATGGTGGTGAACTCTTCCTGAGAGGGGCTGGTGAAAGGGAAGACACCATACCTAGTATAGGAATCTGCACGGACACACTGCATATGTGATTAATAATCTTTGAACTAAAACTCTTGTTTTGAATTGAGAGTCCTACCCCAGTGACACCTGAAGACGTGTCAGACACCATCAGGAAAACAGGATGTCTTTCCCAGGCCCAGGAAAACAGGGTCTACCTGGGCCAAGATGACCAAGGAAGTGACAACAAACTCTGGGGACATGACAAAGACCAGGGCACCCACTGCGATGGGCTGTTGTGGCAGGAGTTTCCCTTATGGTTAACTGCTTTTGTTGAGTGAACTAGAAAAAGTGTGGCTTGAGAAGAGATTTCAGAATGGGTTTTTGAGGTAAAATATCCCTGTTCTCTCAGATCACTGGTCTGACAATAAAGTGCATGTTATAGGTTCAATTCCTGTCTCTGTTCATTTGGCTTCTGGCAGTGACAGGTAGGTAATCTGACCCTGGCATTTTCTGGTTACATTTTCAGTAGGGTGTGTAAGATTTTGGACAAGACAACCCCAATTGGCCCCGGGGCAGGGCTGCCATGTACTGTTGGCGATCAGCGGAGCTGGAGAGGGGTGCCAGCAGCGTCTGCCACAGTGGGCAATGAGATGCATCTGAGTGGGAGACATAGTGTGTTTCTTATGGATGGAAAGATCTAACTGAGAGGAAAATTCCCTAGGAAGGAGCTGCCAGTCTCACCTCTATAATTGAGCCTTTAAATTGTGACCGTGAATCCATATCCAGCTCTATGACAATATACTTTCAAAAATCATCCTTCCAGTAAAAACCTAAACATGGACAAAGCAAAAACAACAACAAAATTTTCAAAATACATTGTTGAATATGGAAATTTCAGAGGTCAAAAAATATTGCTGTTTTTTCTACTTGAACAACTTGATTTAATTTTCTGTGTCTGTTTCATTTATAGAATGGAAAATTTTTAGTACTACTTAGAAGATTGTTATATTTGTGAGATAATATATGAAAATGCTCAAATAATTCTTGGATACTTTCTTCCTCCCTCCCCCTCCTCCTCTGCCTCTCCCCCCTCTTCCTCTACTTCCTCCTCCCCCTCCCCTTCCTCCTCTTCCTCCTCCTCCGCCCTTCCTACTCATCCTTCTCCTTTTCCCTCTCCTACTCTGCTTCCTCCTCCCCCATCCTCATCTCCCTTCTCCACTTCCTTCGCCCTTTCCTCCTCTGCTTCCTGCTCCCTTCTCCTCCTCTGCTTTCTCCTCCTCCTCCTCCTTTTTTTTGGCCTCATTAGATCAACTTCCATCATGTGTCTCTTGCACTTTCCTTTACCATGGCTGTAAGACTTGTTACTCTCTTTACACATCACAGACCTTCTTTTTGGATGTTCTTGCTTTCCTGAAATACTCACACCCCATTTTCCCTTTATTATCCTGAGTCATTCTTGCCCTTATTAAAAATGCTCCTCAGATATCATCCCTTCCTGGAGACTGAACTCAAACTGTAGTGGTGACAGTGTTGAGACTTAATCCTAGGCCACCAGGGAGGCCATGTTGTTCATTTTTTTTTAATATTTATTTATTTATACATACAGCTGGGGTACAGGCCAGAGGTGTGGAGCGGTGAGAGGCTTCACCAGAGACAGAGTGGGGAGCAGAACAGGCAGATCAGAAATACACTGCTGAGGGGAGCAGCGGGCGAGGCAGGAGAGGTCTGCTGCACCATGTGGGATTCTCCCCGGCTGGGTATCGAACTCGCATCGCTGCTGCCGACAGCTCCACAGCGCAGCGCTTAACCACTGCGCCACCAGGGAGGCCCTGTTGTTCATATTTTAATCTCCAGTTTTTCCAGAGATGTGAGTTTGATCCCACTTCCCAGACCTGAACATTGGTTCAGGTCTTGGCCATGTGGCTGGCTTGGCTACCGTGAAAATAATGTGTGATTCAGTGAGAAGGCTTCAAAGCATATGTGCTTTGGGGCCTACTCTCCTTGCTGTTGTTAGGACCCTGAGACGATCCTGTGGAAAAGCCGAGGCTAGCCTCCTTTGGCATGAGAGACTGCCTGGAGCAGAGATGAGCCATCCTAGCCAAGGCCCCAGTGATAGGAGCAAGCAGAGCCCAGCAGAGATCACCAGGAGAAAACTGCTCAGCTGAGCCCAGCCTAAAGTCCTGACTTAGATAATTCTGAGCTAAACAAATGGTTAACGAGTTTTGGGGTACTTTGTTATGCAGCAAGAGCTAACTGCTACCATTTTATAGACTGCACCTGGATGATAAAGAGGTCCTTAATAATATTTTGTTAAATAAATGAATGAAGCCATCTTTCAAGGATACACACACACAACTTTCATACTTTAACTCATTAGAATTGGGAGTTCATGGGGCTAGAGAGCATGAGAATGGGGAGAAGAAATTAAAAGGAAAAAAGTGTCAAAGTTTTGAAAGGATGGAAGATGTGGTCTCAGAAAGAGGGAAGACTCATAGATTTAGATGGAAGATGATTTCCATTTTCTACATGTTTAACTGAAGTTAGAAAATTAGGTGGAGAAAAGGATAATAAAATAACTGTAGTGTTTATTAGAATGTGAGAATTTTAAATCTCAATTACAAACAAATGAAAAGAACAATTCAGTTTCCTACCAATTGTAAAACTGTGTTGAACAGCAGTGTGTTTTATTTCAGGATTCCCAGCTACAAAATATGGATATCCACTCTTGTGGACAAAGATTTGCAACCACTGGAAAAATTCAAAGACCATCTTATGGGTTTGGAAGATTAGCTTACACATGTGTAATTTTGTTCTTACAGCACAAATAGTTGCCACTAAATATCAACCTGTGATTGCTGGGGAGGAGGTTTAATAATTATTTAGATGTGCAAATTCTGGAGTCCCTTAAAAACCACAGATGTGGCTAGTTATTTAGAGTCAATGGAAAGGACTCCAGGTTTGGGTTTGATGTGCTACTAGTTCTGTGATCTTGGGCTCAGAAGCTTCTCAATGTCTCACTGAAAGTGGGGATAACAATACCTGCTTTGGAAACTCGTAGCTTTGCTCCGAGAAATTTATGAGGCAATAAAGTAAGAGTGGCTTGTAAAACAGAAAACCACACATAGTAGTAGGGAGGTCAGTGCACTCCATGCTTTGTTTGGTCCATCTTATATTTTTTATATATAATGGCCTATCATGCCTCTTTCTACAATTTGGGGAATGCATTTTGACTTTACTCTTCATTTGGTTATCTCTTAAAAGTTGGTGTCCCCAAAATTTCAGACTTTCTCTCCAGAAAAGTCAAAAAATCTCTTGCAGACTTAAAAACAATGCTTCACCCACACAAAAGATATCACAGGCTCTGGGTGGAGACTTCTCCAGTGGTAAATGCAAACCTCAGGAGAGGGACAACAGTCACTAGGGGACAAGAAGTCAAGATAAATTAAGACATAGCTTAGCTCACTAAAATTCTTTGATTTATTTGAGAGACAAAAATTTCTGTCCAAGAACTGTGTAGGCCAGAGGTGGGGGGTGCGGGCAGTGAGAGTTTTCCCCAGAGATAGAGTGGGGAGCAGAACAGGCAGATGCACTGAAATCCACTGCTGAGGGGAGCAGCAGGTGAGACAGGAGAGGTCTGGAGGTCTGCTGCGCCGTGTGGGTCAGCTCCCTGGCTGGGGATGGAACTCTTGCTGCAGTAGTGGGTGATAGCTTGATAACTGAGACTTTTTTTTTTTTTAAAGATTTATTTATTTATACAAGCTGGGGCACAGACCAGAGGCGTGGGGCGGCGAGAGGGTTCACCAGAGACGGAGCGGGGAGCAGAACAGTCAGATCAGAAATACATTGCTGAGGGGAGCAGCGGGTGAGGCAGAAGAGGTCTGCTGCACCATGTGGGATTCTCCCTGGCTGGGCATCGAACCCGCATCGGGAGCTGCTGACAGCTCCACAGCACAGCGCTCAACTGCTGCGCCACCAGGGAGGCCTGATAGCTGAGACTTTAACCCCTGCGCCACCAGGGAGGCCCCATCCCTGACATTTTCCTTTTGTGGGTACTTCTGAATGCTGGAAGTTTTTTGCTAAAGTCCATTCATGTACTTGCATTGGAATATTACCTGCTTTTGCGACTTAATACATGCAGATACCAATCAACACATGTAATTCATCAATCTGAAATCCATGCTGTGTTTTAACAGTGACACATAACTCGACTGTCAAAGTCCTGGTAGCAAAATGAAGAAAGTCAGGGAATCTGAGGGGGTGAATCTCTCTTTTAATCTTCCTATCTTTCTCTTTTGGTTATCAAACACAGAGTTGCCTGTGAGGGTGTTTAAGATTCACCATTCGGCTTAAATTTTGAGAACAGGCTTTTTCATTTGTTTTGAAAAGCCTTTCTTTCCTGGCTGGGCTCATTGAATCGACTCTTGCTTTAGCATGAATAGTGGTCCTAGTCTCTTTGAAATCCTTTGATCATATTCATGTTCAAGTGGGCCCATAAATGAAAGGATTTTCAGAGGGGACGGTGGCTTCTCATTAATCCCACACAGCATTCATTCCATCTCAACCGTCAAGAGAAAATTCATGGCGGGAGCCTGCCATTAAGAGGGGAAATGAACACACTTCTCACACTTGATAAAGATCTGTATTAACTATCTAAAAAAATGTGCAAGGCACCATGGTGATGACTCTGACAATGTAGTAGCAATAAAACAGATGATTAAAAATGAAGAAGACTGACACTCTTTAGTAATTGGGAGCAGAGCTCTTAACCTTTCTGGTCATATGCATATTTATCTGAGATATTAAACTGAAAGTCATTATTTAATGGTGTTTTGGTAGCTCTTGGGATTGCTTTATGGGGGGACACTGAGTCTAATTCTGTATTTGGAGCCAGGCTCAATTTGTTGTTAATGTTTGATAAATGTTTGCAATTATGGCAGTTATATAGGAGGTTGAGAAGTTGGTGGAGGCTGGCAGGATACCAAAGCTAGACCTCTGGTTCTGTGTTGTCAGGCCCCATCCATGTGGGAACAGCAGAAGTAGGGACACAGAAAAATCTGTGGGTCCCCAGGGCTCCTAGATCTCCTCGTCTCACTTTGTTAGAATTAGACTCAGTCCTACCTCAGCACGGAGTATTTATTTATATTTACTCATATTGTTTTCATTCATTCAGCAAATATTTAGTGGGTGTATTTTCTAAACCAAGCACTGTGTGGTGAGTTGACTTGTCAGTGGTGAAGAAAGATATATTTCCTCTTCTCACAGAACTTTTATTTTCTCCATTGGATGAATTGAACCAAAGAGGCTTATTCCACCACTTACGTCTTGAAATTGGGTCATATTGGATGGCTTTTGAGCCTGGAAGACTATCTCAAATTTAGTTATATTCACAGAGATAACTTGGAAAGTAGCAGATTACCTACAGACTTTTAATTTTTAGGAAGTTAGCAGATCATGTAAATCAAATAGACTCAGATGATTTTTTCAGTCAATCTGGCACAAAACTCATCTTTACTTTCTGAAAGGAGGGTGTGAAGTATACAGGACTGGGTCATTTTGATGAAAAGTATCATCAGCTGCCTAAAGGATTTCAGGTTCATTAACCTAGGGCATTATGATTTATTTTTGGGTTGTGCAGAATGGAAAGGGATGTTAGATGTGTGTACCACTTGACACCAGCTTCAACGAGCTTAGCATTCAGAATAACCAGCAGAAGTAAGAGTAATGCTTGTGAGAAATGGGAGAGGGCTGGAGTGAGGGGAGTCCATTCCCACCAGGAGTCACACCAGCACCCTTTGGGCGAGGATGGAGCAGCCCGTCTGTCTACACTGTGGGCATGTTCAGTGAATCAGCATCCCTGAACTAGTTGCTCTCAAATCAGAGTTTAACAGCTATAAATGAAACCGCACCATGCTTTAGGGGTGCTTCGCCCACCTGGACTCCCAAGATGATCCTCCCTTTGGGAGGCAAGAAGCACAGACAAAGGCCATAGCTTTTATAGATCTTATGACTTTCAAAGAAATGTTGGACTACTTAGAAGGCAAAGGGCCAGGGGAAAGTAAGTCTTAGAACAAGGGACTTAAGGAAAGGAAGAATCAGGTAAAACTGTTGAGATGACTTTAAAGGCATGGGATGAAGGGGAAGGAAATCGAAAGGATGTCTATGAAAGACTTAACAAGTCATCAGCTGTTGGGGGGATTTAATTTAGCACCAACATTTGCCACTAGTAAGATATCCTGCCAGTTCCATTGTTTTATACCAGTCTGTAAAATAATTAAGCCCAATGATACCCAAATGGAATGGGCTAGTGCTGGTCTAGGATGTTAAATTTACTCTTAGAATGATTGAACCCAAAGCAGACTGACTTGAGACCGTTATTTCTCTGTCCAACTTCCACCAGGGGAAGCAAGGTCAGATGTAGCTAAAATGGAATGACCTGAGGGTGGAGAATACAGTTCCTTGAGATTGCTGAAGCACAGTGTGCTATATAGGGAAAGAAAGGAAGTAACATGCAGAGGCCAAGAGTGAAGCTTCCGGGGCATGTGATACCACATTAGAAGGTGCCAAGTTCACAGTAAAACTTCAGAGAGGAGGAAATGGAGAATGTATGAGATAGGCTAGAGAGGTATCATCTTTACTAGACTGTTTAAGTGGAGGGGGTGTGATACGTGCATGGAGGGTCTCATAGGCAGACACAGGACAGAGCACATGTCAACCTCCATGTTCTCAGGAAGCTGTGCATCAAGATATAGTAGGAAAGCCCCACTGTTCCTTCCAAAATATTTTTCAAATATAGCGTCTAGAAATCCTAGTGTCTTACCTTCATTCCTTTGGAATCTAGAACAGAGTCTTGCCCTTAACAAAGGTTCAATAAGAGACTGTCTTTTATCAGAAACAGTCTCTTATCAGCTTGCAAAATATGAACCACTATCAATCATTTATATCTTCAAATGTCTGTATTTGCTATGAGCAGCAATATACTCAGCTATATTAATAACTAATATTTATTGATCATTTAACTGTGGTTTAGGAAATATATTGTGTTTACATGTGTTAATTCATTTAAGTATCATGACAACCCTATGAGGTAAGTATTATTATTGCTGATATTTTCTGGATGAAGAAATAGGTACCAAGAGATCAGATGTTTACTCAAAGTTATACTTCTAGCAAATTGTGGAGCCAGAACTCAAGTCATTTAAATAATAGAGATAGTTATTTCATTTCAAATGTGTGGAAGGTGGTGAACCTCTGGTTGGTTAATCATAGACTCTGCTATGTCAGGACTTTGGGTTGGTGCCTTTGATAGTCTCTTGACTACTCCTTCATGCTCACAGCATCACTCTTGAATGATACCAAGTAGGTGTCAGGGGCAAGCTGGAAGAAGGTGCCAGTAGAAAGGTTCAAGATCTAGAATGGGAAGATGGCTCATGTAAAAGAAATGCATCTGCCGTATCTCTTGGATTTATAATTTTCCTGCTAGTTTTGTCTTTTATTTCTTTCTGACTCCTTGTTCGTTCGGTTCCCCTATATTCCTCCTGTAAGTGAAACTGTCTGATATTTTTCTTTTTCCTTCTGACTGATTTCACTGAGCATCATCCTCCCAGCTCCATCCATCTTGCTGCAAATGGCATGGGTTTATCATTTTTGATTGCTGAATAGTATTCTATAAATCTGAGACATACAGCAGGAGGAGGGGAGGGAGGAGGTCAAAACGGGGGAGGGAAGGGACAAAGCAGGGGAAGGGACTATGGTGATAGTTCACGGGGGATGTGATGGTGGGAGATTTAGGGGGATTACACCTGAGGGGAGAAATCAAATGTACAAAAATGAACAGTGACATAAAAATCAATCAGTCAATCAATATTAAAAAAAGAAATGCTCTCAACTTTATGCATTCAAAAAACGTCTGTGACTGCAGTCAGCAGCCTGCTCTTGCACTGGTGCAAACATTCATATGCGATGCAATGGTAGAGATCCTCTGCAACTTCATTTAGGAATAATACGGCACTTACTTGTAATCATTTTTGGTCTAGTCTCTTCTGCCCAGTTGTTCACTTGTGGGTATAGACTGAGACTTGGTCATCTTTGCAGCCTCTGACATGTGGTGGGCTCTGTCCAGTTCCATTGAAAAAGTTCCATTGAGTGTCCTTGGCTCGTCTGCTTAACTTTCAAGTTCCTGAGTCTGTCTTACTCTGCTTTCCACACTGTATAGACTGATGCCTCTTTATTTTTGTGCCTATAAAAGCTACAACCTAACTACTTTGTCTTAAAGAAAAAACAGATCTCTTTAGTATTAACTGTAACAGACTAGCATAGTCATCTCAGCACATTTTGAATATTCTCAACAAAGTGTTGCATTAAAAAAAGCATTAGCCTAATATCTGAAAAAGCACTAGAAAATCCATTTAGCCTTTGCTTATGTTTCTTAGTGAGGCCTAATGGAAATTTCTTTATATTCAAAAGTCCTTCCTCACTCTCTCCCCTAGCACTGTGCCTACCAAGGCGTGGCAGCTACACACCCACCCCCCTCTTTCCATATTCCCTCAAAAGTCTTTATTTATTTATTTGTTTGTTTTTTATTTAGAAGTTGCTTCCGAACTTTATTCTTAACCCAATCCACTTGAGATCCACATTTCTTTTTCCTTTTTTGGTGTGTGTAGAAGAACTGGGGTGCAGGCTAGAGGTGCAAGGGGTCAGAGGACTCACCAGAGACAGAGTGGGAGCAGAACGGGCAGATCTACTAAAATACACTGCTGAGGGGAGCAGCGGGTGAGACAGGTGAGGTCTGCTGCGCCATGTGGGTCAGCTCCCTGGCCGGGAATTGAACTCAGGCCATAGCATAATACTTAACCCCAGAGAGGTCCTTTCAGTCTTTAAAAACTTGTGTGGTTCCTATTTTTTTCTTTTTATCAGGCTCTAGTTCCCATCTCTAGTTCTTGTCTCTTTTCATATTAATATACTTTCTCTGGAATTCTTTCAGGTTTTTCCTGATAACATACCCCAAAAACCAAATGAAGCTTCCTTTTTTGTGTCTGGAAAAGAAACACCTGTCATCAAATATTTTTGATCTTCACCACAATGGAAAAGGATACAATACTGCAGAATATAACTTGGAACTCAAGGGAATATTCCAAATTAACTGCTTTGTTATACAAGTTTTTCAACTTTTTTTAGCTCAAATTATATAACCCCTTTGTTTCGATGTTCTCAGTGTTTTACTTCTTCTTCCCAATTGATTTCCTTTTATGTCTTTCTCTTGCCTAATTGCTCTAGCTAAGACTTTCAATACTATGTCAAATAGTGGTGATAAAAGTGGACACACTTTGTACCTGATCTTAGAGGAAAAGCTTTCAGTTTCCACCATGGAGTGTGATGTTCATTGTGGGTTTGTCATATACAGCCTTGATAATATGGAATTATATTCTTTCTATCTCCATTTTTGAGAGTTTTTTTAATCATAAAAGGACATTGAATCTTGTCAAATGCTTTCTATCTATCTATTGATATGATCGTATGATATCTTTCTTTTGGCTTGTTTTTTTCATTTTTAATAACTTTTTGTTATCACAGAAGCAGTATATGTGCACTGAAAGAAAACTCAGAAAATAGACACAAAAAATAACAAACATCACGTTCCACCCAGAAATCATCACTTGTGAATGCTGCAGAGCATGTAATTTTACTTATTTTTTTATGCAGCCATACACATGCGTGCTTCTCCCAAAATATCATTTATACTCGTTTTAACCTTTTCTAGTCAACAATATCCAACTTTCCATTTTGCTAATTATTTATCTTCTTGAACTTCCTGATGATATTGCATAATTGACCATAAATTACCCTTACAAGTGGTTTGTCCAAGCCAATATATCTAACCTGATTACACTGGTCAACAAATTTTTACAAAAGTCACGTTATTGAAATAAAATTAGTCATTTCCTATCAATTTGTATGAGCTCAACAAGAATATGACAGTCAAATTCTAATTTTGGCTCTAGGTTTTTTTTGTAATCTGCAATAAATTGATGTTTACATCATGAAGTGCATGCCAATAGTTAATATGCTACAGTTAATTCCTGTAAAAAATCAAGTCATAGACTACTTCTTAGATTTCTTTTTTTTTTTTAAAGATTATTTATACATACAAGTTGGGGTACAGGCCAGAGGCATGGGGGGGGGTTCACAAGAGACAGAGCAGGGAGCAGAACAGGCAGATCAGAAATACACTGCTGAGGGGAGCAGTGGGCGAGGCAGGAGAGGTCCGCCGCACCATGTGGTATTCTCCCCGCCTGGGCGTCGAACTTGCATCGCCGCTGCCGACAGCTCCACAGCGCAGCGCTCAGCTGCTGTGCCACCAGGGAGGCCCTACTTCTTAGATTTCTTCGCTTGTCTCTTGTACAGCTGTTCAAGAGTAGAATAGATGGAAGAAGGTTTCCATTGTGCAAAAGCACAGCCTTAAGACTCAGTTTCGAAAAGTCTAGATATAGTCTCCATTCTTGTGGGTCAGGAGTGATTTCTAAGGCATTCATGAGGCCCTCCATATCGGAACAGAATACCAGAGTACTTTCCTTTCTGAAGAAAGGCTCCAACTGCTGGTGGTGCTTTTGATATAAAGTAATTGTGACATCTTCTTCTAGAAGATTTCATTGTCGGAATCTTGATCCTAGCAATTCTGCCTTGTTCTTGGATAAGTCCAAATCAGGAACCAGGTCATTTAGTTCTTCCTGTGTTAGTCTGTGTGGGGTTGATGATGCACCACAGTGAAAATCTGGATCACTGCATGCTGATGGGACAGGAGAAGAACAGGTCAGCTCAACCTTGTCCTCATCAGATGAATCAAGAGAGTATTATGCTGGAGGTTCTGGAATAGGAAGTCCCTCACCGTGTTGAACTTGTCTCAATGCAGACGGAATGTTTGGCTAGACTATTCTTGACTTCTTTTGCTTTGTTATTCTGCCAGAAAGAGGAGGAACCAAGCAGAAGTAACAGTCTTTTATGTGGTTGCTTGGCTCTCTCCATACCATGGGGACTGCAAATGGCATTGATGGTCTTTTGCCATTTCACCACTGTGAAAGCTGTGTTTTCCGTATAGCACAGCATATATGCAGGACCCAAGGCTTGTCTTGATCAACCTTGCATCCAAAGTCAAGATGATAAGGCTTCTTCACTTGAGAAGTGATACTTTTCTTCTGGTTGGCAAATGTCACTTCCCCACAAATAGAGCAGAAATTGTCCATGATATTAACACACTTTTGAGGCATGACTATTCTGTATTGTGCCTAAATGGATAAAATCATAACAGTTCTATGGAACAGTAGCTTAAACTGTCTTGCACAAAGTCTGAAGTATTTTCAATGCTCAACCTTTCCGCCAGGGCTTTATATAGTGCACTGCTGACGTCAGCTTACTTCAGCAGTCGCCTGGTAGTAGTATTATTGCATCAGAAGATCATGCAATCAACTCTGGATGATGTGTGCATGATGGTATTATGCAATGTGATGCAATATGACATCATTCTAGGCTGATTTAGGATGTTGTTGCAGTCCAACTGGATAAATTTACATGGTGAAACATATAAAATGAATTATATGAAATATCTTTAAAACGAGAGCTAATACAAAATTTTCAGTGTTATATTCATGTTCAGCACACCAAGATACTACAGATTAGGACCTTTTTAAGTTATTAATGATCTCACTGTTGACCAGTGTTACGTGAAATCTGGCTACGTCCTTTATGCTCTTTTAACACAGCTTAGTCCATATTTGTGACCTCACTTATGGAGTCATGTGGTCATTTGTCCTGAAGAATGTCCTACCTTCAAATTTTTTCAGTTGCGTCCTTGTGGTTTCATTAGTCTTGTTCCTCTAATCCTTGTATTTCCTTTAAATTGGTATCATGCACATAGAAATAGAGGGATATCCTCCAAAATGTCTGACCTGGGTTGTTCTAAAACATCCTTGTTAAAAAAAAAAAACAGCCAAAAATGTCCTTTGGTGGATAACAAATAAGTTTTAGAATAAAGCAAACTAAAAAACATGCTAACTAAATAAATTTCATGATACCTGGCTGGATCCAGCATGAGCGGTGTGGATAACGGCCAAAAAAGACATTATAGGAATACATGAGAATGCAAGTTGTCTATCTGATGAATGTTTCTTAAATTTCATGTGCATCTGAAACGTCTGGAAATCTTATGAAAGTGCAGATTCTGATTCATCAGGTATGGGGTGGATTCAAGAGTCTGCATTTTTAATGGTGCTGGGCCTGAGACCTCCTTGTTGAGTAGTAATGGTATAAAAGAGTAGAAGCAATGAGTGCTTTAAGTCAGGGGACCTGCATTTAATTTCTTTTTGTTTTTAAAGGTTTGTTTTTATTTATGCATACAAGAGCCGGCGTGTAGGCCAGAGATGGGGGTGTGAGAGGATTCCCCAGAGACAAAGTGGGAAGCAGAACAGGTGGATCTACTGAAATCCACTGTTGAGGGGAGCAGCAGGCAAAACAGGAGAGGTCTGCTGCTGCACCCGTGGGTCAGCTCCCTGGCTGGATATCGAACTCAGGCTGCAGTGACTGGCAATAGCTTGGTAGTTCTGAGACTTTAACCCCTGCGCCACCAGGGAAGCCCCTACTTTCTCAATATTATAGTTCCTGGTTCATGGACACCCGTTTTGGCTTCACTTGAAGAGAGTCTGCATGATAAACCCGTTTTACAGAGTTACAGAGAGAACTGTGTAAGCTTTCATGAAGCACCTTGTGAAGCAATCACCATCACAGACTAGTTGGTTATTACTTTCCTTAGTTCTGTCCACCCTTACACATGGTCTTTTCCTAGACTACTTCAGCTTCTGCTTAATGTTAACTAGGTTGGATTCTTGTTTTCACCCCTTACCTGAGACACCCCAGGTGTAGAAAGCCACTTCCCAGCTCCCTCCCTGCCACCCAGGATGTGCTCAGGGTTGGGCCTGGGATGGGCGGTTCAGGTTTTCCTGTGGTCCTGGGTGCAGCTCATCGTCAAGACTGGCCAGGATCCAAGAAGATGTGGTACATATACACAATGGAATACTATTCAGCGTTCAAAGAAGATAAACACATGCAATTTGCAGCGACATGGATGGAATTAGGGGGGATCATACTCAGTGAAATAAGCCAGAAAGAAAGAGAAAAATATCGAATGGTTTCACTTATAACAGGACTATAAGGAAACCAAATAGGAGAGAGACACTCAGC